>PVIJ01003282.1:0-138485 GCA_004024925.1 Scalopus aquaticus
ACCATCCCTTTTAAGTAGTGGCATTTTATCAAACAGAAACACCTAGTCCACCCAAATTAAGTCAAAAGCAAAACTCAAGGGATGCTTTCAATATAAAATAAGTTTTATACCACAATGATCAATCAGACTGCCTCTCTAGATGTTGACTTTGAGCCACAACATAGTGAAGGGGTTATGGTTATTTCTTTCTGAATCTTTTGTGAAAAACCAATGGGACATGATCCTTCTAGAAAGCAGAATGTATTAGTCTTAAACTCAAATAAAATCTGGACAAACTCTCCATTACAACAGTTTTTAGCAAGATGCCCAGGTACTGTAAGCTTTATCGGTAATTTTTCTTTGCCCCCTTACCTGGTGTGAGCTGAATGGTAGCCCTTCCTGTACAAATACTACTGAAGATGGAGATGGATTATGACTTAGCTGCTCCTTCAGTTTGACATGAGCTTGTTGGATGGCTGCAGATTCCTGCATTGTAGTATTTTCAACAGGTTGAGCTGTGTGGATGGTATAGATGTACTCAGGTGACTGTGGTAGAGAGCAGGTAATTGCTTGTTCTGTTCCAACCACAAAAGATGTAATATCTGAGCCTACAGGAGTAAGTGGCTCCAGCTGGCTAGCCTGACTTGTGGAAGATGGGTTGCTGTTGTTTGAATTAGTTAGAATATGTTGGCCTCTGTTAGACTGAGATGTTGGGCACTGATTTTCAACAGGCTCCACCTTTACCATCTCCAATTTAGGGGAGGAATGCAACTCATCTACTATCTGAAAAACAGCCTCTAGGTTTACTTCTGTCTTTTTATTTTCATCAGTAGCACTGCAAGGCCAACTAGAAGGCAGAAATTCAACTGGATAGGAGGATTGCATTGGAGGATTCTGAGAAAAGAGAAAATAGGACTGTTTGGATAGAAAATCAAATATGAGATTAAGGAGGAAAGCAACAACATTTAGGCTGAAGAGTGCTAAATGTAAATAGATCAAACTTAAACTAAAGCTAAGAAAATCTGAACGCCAATCAAGTTTTCAGCAGTGGTACTTTCAAATCTGTTGTTAACATTCCTTAGCATCTATTATATGTCAACCACTATGCTATTTTAATGCTGGACTGGACCAATAATTCTCAGGATCAAAGTATACAAAATCAAAAGGCTACAGCATCCAAATACCAATTTGCTGATAAAATACCTATATGCCGAATTCTTCCACAAAGGTTGACAGACAAAAATATCACTTTTATCTAAGATATTCTGTTTGAGGAATGTAATAAGGAAATTTCATACACAGGATGCTCACAAGTCCACCAATACTTCTATAGATTCAGGGGGAGGTACTAATATTCTGTTCCAAATGATCTTGGAAAAAATGGATGGAATACTGAATGCCTTTGGTTCATGAAATTGTTTCTTTTTAATAATTAAACAGTATACTAAAAATAGCTGTCACTTTTAGACTACTATCTTGAAGATGTATTCTCTTGTATACAGTGTTGTTGCACAGAGTAGGCATTCAGTTTGTTGACAGTCATAAGCTAATGACTATCAACATAATAAGCTAAAACATAAAATACTAGAGGAAAAATGATTAAATAAAACACGTAATGAGTTGATGTTGCCAATGCAAAGCTATGGGCAGAATATGCATTCAATTCATGCTGACTATTATCAGATTATAAACATAAAATACAAAGCTATGATTAAATTAAACATGCCATGAGTCAACATTGCCAAACACACCATTAATATTCTGTCAATGATCTGAATGACACTAATGCCAAAAAATATAAGTTTAAACGGTATAAGCATCAAACTTCTTTACAACACCATTCATTGACTTCTTAATATATGCCAAGCAAAGTGCTTATTGTGTGCAAAGTACGTTGTATACATTATTTCATTTAATCCTCACAAGAGGTTGGAGAAAAGTAATAATCTCCATTTGAAGTGATGAAACTAGGTTCAAGAAACTTCATAATTTATCCGAAGTCACAATGAAATAACTGACAGAGCCAGATTTCAAATCTACATTTGCATGATGGAAGAGCTCTTAACCACTATAGTAGACCAACCTTTCATGCATACTGGCACCAAATATCCAACTGAACTAACTGCATTTATTTTCAGAATGGTATCTGATATACTTTCCCTTTTTTTAATCTTAAAATCTTATATCCACCACTTATTTCTATTTTCTTAAAACAAACATATATTGTCTTTGTAGTAAGAAACAGTTTTAAATGATTTATTTAAAACATTAACATAATAGAGATTATAAACACAGCCAGAGCACCTCCAGTGTGATCCACAGGAGACTGCCTCAATCACAAACAAGAGCATCTAAGTTGAGGGACAGTAATGTCCCTCCAGTAAAGAAGAGACTGGACAATCATGCTTGATAATCTGCCATTAAAAATGGCCAACTAAGTCCCCTTGATTTGATTCTATACTCTTCAAACAATAAAGTGAATATAGACTTCCCATGTAGATTTTCTTTAAAAAAAAAGAATATTGTTTTAAGTACTGAAATGTACTAGCAAGATACTCTCAACAACAGAAGCTATTTCAGTTAGATGATAGCAAAGACAATCACATAAATCCAATCTTTAAGCAATTACAGCACAAAACACAAAGCATGAAATTTAATCTAATACTAGAAACATCAGTCTAAAGTATTTAAATCATAACAATTGTTTCCTCATAAAAAGGAAGCTACTTGAAATATTTGTTTATAACAAGGGATCTAAGGTTGAAAGAGACCACCACTTAAATTTCTCATTTTTAACATTTTTTCTATCTCGTTTTAAAAAATTTATTATCTGTACCACATTAGAAAATTCTTTCATTTGGTCTTTTTGGTATTCATTTTACCATGTAAGAGCCTAGAATGGCACTATTAAAACTAACCTTCAGCAGTGATGGAGATGTTTTCTATATATGCTGTACAATATAAGACTACCTAGCACTTGAAAGGTGGCTATTGTGACCGACGAATAAATTTTAAATTTTATTTAAGTTTAACTAACTTAAATTTAAATAGCCACTTGTGAGTAGTGGGTGCTATATTGGATGGTACAGGCCAGAAGAATCAACTCTTTTTTAGAATTGAGAAAACCTAGGCCATAGTCCATGGCACACCTCTGGCTACTAAATAAAATAAGGTTACACTCTGAAACGCCACAAGGTCACTGATATTGGCCACAAAGCACAGAGTATGTACAGGCATGCTCTAAGGCTCTTACCTGGAAGTAGTTGCAGTGAGCATATGAAGAGGCAGTGGGAGTGACACAACTACTCAGAGCATCCATGTGGGTAGAAGGAGAGCAGCACTGCAGCACAGCTGCAACAAATTAAACACAGAAATGCATTCAACCACAACAGACCTGTAGCCTTCAAGGCTCTCCCCTCCTTCACCTTGGAAAGAAAAAATTCAGAAGTTTTCCTTTGTGGGTACAATAAAAGTACATGTAATCCAACTAGGATTTATTATTTGTTGAAAACAACAATAAACTAATTTTAAAAGTCATCTGAAAGGGTCATGTTTATTTTATAAAATTTAGTGCCTAGTTTTTATTTTGTCTTCATAACCAAACACTTGTTCTTATTCATCCTGTTGGAAATATCAGAACATATTTGGAATTCCAAAATAATGGTTATAATCATTTTAACAGTAATAATCATTTGAAGGAGGATGTGTTTTTAAGGATAAAATACTCTCCAAATGTCACTAACACTAAACAAGGCATTCAGTGAAATTTATGCAAGAAAACGTTTTAACCATTTACACAAGCCAGACTGCTTTGGAGGCCAGCTCCAAAAATTTAATAGCTGAATAAACTTAAGTTTAATCTCTTTGGGTCTCAGTTTCTGCATCCTATTAAAACAAGGGTAATAAGTATTATCTACCCACTATGGTTGTTGTGAATGAGTTAACATGAATAAGGCACTGAGAGTAGTACTGGCACACAGCAAGCAGGCAATTAAAGTCAACTACTGTTATTTTCACTAAAGAAATACATTTTCTAAACTTTCTCTTTATAGTTAGGTCACCCTGAAAAGATTGAACTTTTTGTGCTGGAATCGTTATACTTACAGATTCAGTCTTAATATTAGTCTCCTCTTTTCTAAACTCTCTAGAAAAATAAGAATCAATTATAACATCACACATTTGGTGTAAACAGGGGATGACATTTATCGAGCACCTACCATGTTAGAGGCACAGTGCTGGATGCTTTACATATATTGTCTCACTTAATCCAGACAACAATCATCTGAGGGTATTAACATTACAAAATAAGGAAATGAAAGCTCAGAAATGTTAAATAATTTGCTGAAAGTCACAGTCAAAAATGACAAGCCAGTAGTCAAATTCCAAAGCACATGCTCTTTAATATACTACAACACTTTCTTTTCTATATTTTCCATCTTTCTAAAATGTAACATTAAAAGTTTATTAGAACTCCACTTGCTGAATATTTTTACGGGCAACTTTTTTATAAGGTGGCAACTTTCTCTTTTTATGTCTAAATTTTTCATATTTTGTGCTTATAAAACTACTAAATAATCTCATTTCTTAACCTTTGAAAGCAAATTGGTAAGAACTGTAAATTCACTGAAATTTTTTCCTATTTCTTCATAATAGACTACTGGTTTTTAAAATGCCAGAAATCCATAAAGGCATAGCAGAAACAAAATTTTTTTCACTATAACATATGTAATTTTAGGTGTTAAATTTTGCTCATGAAAAGAAAAATTTGAAATAATGGGACAGTTTAGTTCATCTATAAATATAAGGCTAAATGCTTTCTGAATTACATCATTTGTACAATTCCAGGGGTTTAAAAAGTCAGAATGCTACGTAAAATTCAAATTATTGTTACTTCCGGTATAGATTAGGCAAACGGGTTTTTACACTTTCTCCTTTGGAGAGTATTCAAATATACAATTAAGTTGTTTTGGATTTAAATATGATTGTTTGGGAATCTGGGGAATGAGTTGGAGCCACAAAGTAAAATACCGAGGGTCTGCAAACCCTGGCAGTTTTTCCTTGAGTTTTAACAGCTAAGGAAAACATGGCCCCCTAGTGGCAAAAAAAGATTCTACCAGGAGTTGCAGGTTTTCTTCCCATCACCATAAGACAGTATTTTCTTCTACGTAAATCAATGAAAGTTATTAGCTTAATTTTTCTAATATCAGCATGTTATGACACCATTGGTTACACATATTGAATAGCTGTTAAAGTATACTATAAAATAAATTTCTTGGAGAAATAAACTAGAATGAACAAGAATGATAGCTGATTTAGTATTAGGGAAACAGAAAAATGGTGAATGTCCTTTAAAGCGCACAAATGGAAAGTAGAAAGATGCCAGCACAAAGAAAAGGATCTGAATAAAAATCCAAAAAGATTCCCCAATGGCTAATTCTTTACCAATGCAGTCCTACTTCATAAAGTCAACAAAATAGAAGAAAGCAATGTAAGTTTATTGAATATGAAAACCTAGCTACAGAAATGCAACTGTGTACATAGTACATGCCAAATCAATCTAGTGTGTACCACGAAAGCACTAAAATTTGTAAAACTGAGTTTGTCACTATGTCCTATGACACATTTATTTGGATAAAGATCTTTCAATGTCTTCCTAAAGGCAGTGCTCACTTAAGGTATTAAATTGTACACAGAAGAAAAACTGGAAATAATGGACAGAATCACATTTCAGATATAAATATAATAATTGAAAACATTTTAAAAAGCAACTCTAGTTGTTCAGAAAATCCAGGATTACTAAAAATTATCTAAAGGCAAAAACGTTCACTCACACTGTATCACACATTTTATCCTATGGAGTTATTGCAAATATATAATTAAAATGTCTTGGATTTGAATCTACTC
Organism: Scalopus aquaticus; assembly: GCA_004024925.1. Taxonomy (NCBI): domain Eukaryota; kingdom Metazoa; phylum Chordata; class Mammalia; order Eulipotyphla; family Talpidae; genus Scalopus; species Scalopus aquaticus. Next base: position 5,884 of record PVIJ01003282.1, read on the forward strand.
AAGAATAGCACAGTGTCAACAGTGTCAAATGCCCAATATAGATGCTCAAAAGAAAAAGCAGCCGAACAGTAATTTCAATATAAATTACTATAGTAACTAGAACCACAGCATCTCATTTATGATGAGGTTGAAAAAAAAAAAAACTTTCTGGGTTAGGCATATACCCAAAAAAAAGTGAAAGAGGACACTCCAACAGATATTTGTGCACTCATGTTTATAGCAGCATTATTCACAATAGACTAAAGGTGGAAGCAACTCAGTGTCCAGCACTAAAGGGTAGACATACAATATGGTACATACATACAGTGGAAAATTACCCAGCAAAAAAGGAAGGAAATTTTTACACATGCTATAATATCAATGAACTTTGAAGATACTACACTAAATGAAATAAGCCAACCACAAAAGGACAGATATTGTATGATTTCTTTTATATGCAGTCCCTACAGTTGTCAAATTCATAGAGATAGAAAGTAGAACAGTGAGTGCCAGGAAGTAGGGGGTGTTTCAATTGGGGAAGATTAAAAAGATCTGGAGAGGGATGGTAGTATAACAACGTGAATGCATTTAACGCCACAGAACTGTATACTTAAAAATTATTAAAATAGTAGATTCTGTACTGTCTATTTTACCTCCATAAAAATAAAGACAGATATTATCTAATTGTGCTTTTGCTTAGTTTCCCCTTTCAGTTAAAGAGAATGTCCTGGTGCATCTATGCCAACTCTTTTCCCATAAGACAAAATCAGACTTTTTCAGAGAAGCTGACAATATAGGTTTCCTGAGCGCAGGAGTAACAATATCAAAGGGTCTTATAATGCCAGATTCTATATTGCTTATATACATTATGTAGAATTAGAGGTTTGAAAAAGATTAAATTTTTAGAATTTGAAGGTACTTTAAAACAATAATAAGCAATGTTTTTTGCCCAAGTCAATTCAGAAAAATATATATAACTAATAATACAGTTGATAGTCTTGAATAAAAATAAAAATATCCTATGTACCTTAGAGGAAAGTATATATATTTTTACAAATTAATTTAGCCTTCAAAGTGCTAATATCTGGCTCATCTGAAAGATAATTTTTAAGTATCTTATCCTTTATATGCAAATAGTGCTTCAATTTTTATAAAATCTGCTTACATGGACAAAATCACTTAAGCCCTAACTAAAATTATTCTTCTTCTTAAATTTTTTTTATTACTGTCATTTTATGGAAAGGGAAATTGAGGTTGAGTGACATGAAATAATCCACTGAGGGATCACATCAGATGATTAACTGCAAAGTTGAAACGCAAGTTATTTTGTTCCATTCAATAAATTTTTACTAAGGACTCATAGTCAAGTACTATATTAGGTGTAAGAGGATAAAAAATGCATTAGATGCAGTCCTGCTCCTCAGAGGCCCTAAACTGGACCTCCAATTCTAGCAATTAAAGTATATTCTCTCTGCAAGGGCAGGGGAAGTCAATAACAAAGGGCAGTTCACTACCAACAGAAGCATAGGCGGGTAGGCCCCTCCACCAATCTCTGTTGTCTACCTGCTCTGGCAGTGATGAACTCTGGGGAAGAGCTATGCCAGAAAAGGGTCTCTCAAAAGAACATAATATCTCTCCTTATAAAACAAGCAGGCAAGCATAGGGATCAAAAGTCAAAAGAATGGATGCAAGTCAGACTACTGTCTAAGTTTGTTTCCCCAGTTCTGCTTCTGCCTACTGTCCTTTGGTTTCCTAATTTATTAAATGAAGATAATAACATTATCTATCTTAGAAGGTTGCTGTGACGATCAAATGAATTAATATTTGGAAAGTACTCAGAACAGTGCCTGGTCATAGTGACTGCTGTATGAGTATTTATAAATTAGAGATGAAGAGCTGCTACAAGTTGCTAATGACTGCTTTGAGCTTAAAACTCAACTTTGAAAAAAAATAAAGTTGATTTTAAGTCAGTTCAGCATTATAACTTAGTCAAAGGAAAACAACATCTCAATATAGGTCTCTCTACATAAATATGAACGCATAATATTCCAAAATACAGAGAATGAGTAAAACAAAAAAAAGGCTAAAATGAAGTTTTTAATGAGGGCAATTAAATTATATTAGGAAAATGACATCAGAGGGAAAATCTGAATTCAAGATATGGCAAGACTAAAAAGAGACAACGAGCACTGAATCTACACCATTTTGTCTTTGAAAAAGTGCTAAGAATGAAAAAAAGTGATAAGATGGAAAAAATATAGACAAGCTAGGCAAAGAGAACAGATGCTTCTAGAGAAGAATGACAAATATAAGTGATTCAGATGAGTCATTTTATGAGTCAGTCTGATAGCAATTTTTTTCCCTCAGTGTCTAGCTTTACTAGATGGTTTGTGAAGTATTACGAAATTCAAAATTTACTAGTTATAATCATACGAAATCAGATCCAGCCTTATTTTCAATGTAACTAATTTTTAAGTGAAGCTGGGTATTGTTTTGTATTAAAATTTGATCCAGACATCACACAGTTCACTTTGAAAAGATTCAAGTATGACCATTACTGCAAAATTAGCCACTTTGGAAGTGATTATTATCCTGCCTCTGGGAATGACATTCTACTTAACTTTGGTTTTTCCATATGTTATCTCATGTCATGTCATGTTCTTCATAAACAGGTGCTTACTAAATATTGGTTAAGTTGCTCACGACCTTTTTGCTTCCTTACCTAAAATTTGGAGAAATTAAGGGTATATATAGTACTTTTTGGTACTTTCTTTTCTATAACCGGTCTTTCAATCTTTAACGTCACAATGTCTTATTTATATAGTAGTGCAGAATGTTCAAAGCAGTTTTGCCTACATTGCTAACACAAACTACTCTGTCTTAGAAGTCACCATGACATCATGAGATTCCTTATTCTCCTAATCCCAGAAACTTTATAGTCATTTCAGTCAGCCCTATTAAAGAAAACAAATCAAAAATTCAGATAACACAAGACCATTTTGCATATACTGTACACTATTCAGCCATCAGCAGCGCCTGTTCTTTATAATGTCTCTTTTCCAGTCCTTACCTTGAACTCTTGGAGACAATTTTCAATTTATAAGTTTACTTCCAATCATAATAATTTAACAAACAGTATTTTTACAATAAATGAGTAATATAAACTACTTACAGTGTTTTCTGATAAATTACACATAAGTGATTCTCATAAAATTTAGAACTAGAAGATTCCAAGAGACGTTTATAGACTTAGAATACATTTCCCATAGAAACATTGTACAGACCAGTTTAGCTCATAATCCAGACTATAATCAACTGTATGTCAAATGTAGAACAGTTACTATCATGGAACCTAACCAGCATAGCTAATATGTCTATAGGGACATGTCTGCAAAGTTCCAAATTGGAAAAAATCAACCAGATTTCTACATTTCTCTGAAATTTAGAAGTCCTTCCAAATTTCAATTCCCTGGAAGTTTTTGATTTTTTAGTAGTTTGAGGAGGGTGTGTTGGGGGATTAGGAAAGGAAAGAGAAGCATTTATTGGTAAAAAGGGGTGGAAGAAGGTAGGGAATTGTCAAGTTGATGGGGTATAGAATGTAAAGCAAGCGTAAGGAAGACAGGTCCTCTATATATACATACATACATATTCGATGCATACATGGAAGATAGCCAAAATTATAAATAACAGTCCCTGATTTGTTTATAAAAGTAATGAATTAACCTACCCATTAGTAAAAATTTGACCCTGTTTGTTGCTATACATAGACATATAACCTATAACATGAAATTAGTCATCTTCTGTTTTTAAAGATCATATAGATTTATTTTTCCAAGAAGCACTTGAAAATCTGGAAAAATAATTAGTCTCAACCTTTTTCTGTGTAAGAAGGTAAATAAACTTTTTAAGTTTCTAATAGGCAAAACAAACAAAAAAAAAACAACTAAAAGTGCTAAACCATCCATACTCCATATAATTTGTTCCTCCTTACAGTTTTAAAAATCTATAAGATCCATCTAATTTAAACTGTAGTTTTATCATTTTTATATTATTAAATTTAAATTATTTGGGAAAATAAAGGAATCCCTCTTACTGCTATATTTAGGGAGAATGCAATGAGCTATCAGTGAAAGAACATAGTTGGATGTTCAGCTAGAAAATGAGCAAGTACTACTACAAATAGAACAGTTGACTAGACTTACAATTTTTAAAAGAAAACAATTCATTTAATTCCCCTATCTAATTGACATTTCTTCTACTTATTTTAGCTATTGATTTTGTCCTGCCTAAGAAGCATACTCTAGAAAATACTTCCAGATCTCTGTATCTGAGAAAATTAACATTCCTAGATTTTTAATTCATAGAGCAAAAAAGGTCCCCTTTTTTCTGTTTTTTCCTGAAAGCTTTGCCCTTGTCTTGTCTCTATAGTCCCATTTCATCACTCTATGTAAGGCACACTACATGGTGAAACCAACGCTATGGTGTTTCTCCAAAACAGAAATAACTTGAATGAAATGGTAAGGCTGTATTCTTACAAAAAGGTATCTCCTCCCCACCCCCAAAAGACACTTACAACCCCAATCCCCAAGAGGCTAAACATATGTTCACTATAATAAGGATTCCCAAGTCATGGTTTGATATCTACCTCAGTACCCTTGGTTGAGTTCTAGCTCAGTTGTTATTGTCCTTCTCTCTACTACTCCCAATTCGTAGTTAACTGGGATTAACACTGTAAGAACTGGAATGTCAAAACACCATCACATTTTTCTAAAAGTATTTTAGTTTTAAGTGATGAAGAGTATACTCTTTTTTTAAGTTTATTGAGTTCCATATCTAAGATACTAGAATGATTACATTAGGTAATTTTACCTATAAAATTAAAAAACATAAAAGATGTAAATATTGAGAAAAAACACATTGCACCAAGACCAGAGTTATATAACAAGGTTCTGGTGCACTAAGTCTTAATTTCACTGCTAAAACACATTTTGAGGGTAAGAAAATGTCACTAAAAACATGCTTTTATGGACCAACAGAATTTTCACATCCTTAAGAACATAATAACGTTATCTATATTGCTTAAAAATATGTCCTAATGAGAAATCTTTGACATTTCTTAGGAGCATATTCCTATTTTTGCTTAACCATGCAGAAATGCATTTAAAAATATAAATGCTCATTATAAAATACCTTAAGAGAAGCCACTGAATTTGAATTTCTCATACCTGTTGGATAGTAGGCTTGGGAGTATTGCGCTGAGGGTGTGTAGTTACTATATTTTTGGGAGGAGCTGACCATTGTTTGAGGACCTTGCTGAATGTGTACGGATGTGGCGCTGGGCTGCAGGGTATAGGTAACCTCAGTTGGAAACCTCTGCAGTACAGGAAATGGAACCCCTTTATCTGAAAAAGTGGGAGACGTTTCCACTTGTCCTGGGTGCATTCCAAGGGAGTTCTGCCATGTTCTAGGAGGAATCGGGGTCCGATCTAAACCTTTCAGAGGGAAAGTACTGTGGTTGTGGGATGAAGTTGATACGTAGGAGTAAGGAGACAAACTATCTCGCCGGAATGACCGGTGGAATTGTCCTACAGCCACTGGTCCTGCATAAAAGAGGAAGAGCAATTTACTAATTTTATATTACACCACTGGATGTAGTAAACCAAAAGTCACAAAATATACACTACTTTTCACCAGTGAATACATTGAGTTCTCAGCCATTTTTAACACAACAAAAACTTATTTTGTAAAAACAAGTTCAGAATCCAGACTATGAGATCACACATGTAACGCTGAAAAAAATAATCAAACTTTTATTAGGTTCTTAATCTCACTGTCATAAAAGATAAAGTGGCTGATTTCTAACATTTAATCAAATATTAAATCAAATATTCAATGTTCAAAGCCTTTCACAGATGATTCAGCCATCTTACCTTGTATCTCAATTGGTTGAACCAGATTTTCCCAGTCTGTAAGCTACTTTCTAGAAGCCTTAAAATTTTCAGTCTTTCAAAATATTTAGGAACCTTAATAATAGGCATGAAAATAAGCACTCAACCATAAGAATGTGTGTAACAAATAAGAATTATAGCATAAAACAAAAAGAAATGTACTGTTCTCTGTTCCCTCCCATCTCTTTTTTTTTTTTAAGATTTATTTATTTATACGTACAAGAACTGGGGTGTAGGCCAGATGTGTAGGGTGTGAGAGGATTCACCAGAGACAGAACTGGGAGCAGAACAGGCAGAATGACTGAAATACACTGCTCAGCAGTGAGTGAGACAGGAGAGGTCAGCTGAGCCCTGTGGGCTAACTCCCTGGCTGGGCATCAAACTCATGTTGCAGTGGCTGGCAGTAAGCTGATATCGCCGTCTTTAACCCTTGTACCACCAGGGAGGCTCTTCCTAACCTTTTTTCCTTTAATGATAATCTTTGCCAAAAAGTCAGGCCTGAAAACTTTGACTTATTCTCTTCTAATTCCTTAAACTGATCAATCATTTTTCATGGTCTTTTTCATCAGAGTATCTCTACTAGTGTTACCTTCCAGGTAACAGTGACTTTCAAACATTGATCCCAACTGGAGAATTTGTTAAAAATCTACTCCGGCTCAAAGATTCTGACATTTGCTTCCTCTTATTTAACAAGGTAGAAAGGAATTAAAAAGTGGAGATAAAGAAGACAAAGGGAAATACTGTGTAATAAGGAAAGTGAAAATATAAATGTGCAAGCTGAACTTGTTTTATTGACTATGGTTCTTGAACTTAAAGGTAGCCTAATTTATTCCCTTAGAGAGCTTTATGTTTAAAATTATGTGGTTCATACATTCCTTTCAATTTATTAAATATAAAGACAGGCAGAAAGTCCAATGTAGGTGCTCCTCATCTGTTAAAGTACATGGTGATAGAGAGCACTCAAATACCTACTCTTTCAAACATTGAAACTATAAACCCATTCAACGTGTTATACATCTTTTATTCTACTTATATTTAATTTCCTCTAAAGTATAAAGCATTCGTGCTGAAAATACACACATACATATACATACATAAATTCTAGAGTCCTAGAAATTAAGAGCTCTGAGTCATGCAAGAAAAAAAATTCCCAGTTTAGAAGAATGAAAGTATTCAGATGACATACCTCTTAAAAACTTTTCCTTTAAAGCACAAAAGCAGTTTTTATGTTATTTGACTAGCAATTCCATATATATTCATACTTTGAACTCACCCCCGACAATTTTTTAAGACAAAAGACCTAAGGGAACATTTTTTGCTCTTCACAATGGGTGTTTCTGAGTGTCCAAGACTATCCACCACTTGATTTTTCTTTGCTGCCTCACATGCTAAAATTACAGATTGTTAGTGTCCAATCACTGGGTAATCCTTCTTTCACCCTCTTCAGAGCTAAGCTGTTCATGAACTTTCATATTTAATTAAGCAGTTAATTATAGAATTAGTGATTTCTCATATTCTGGTTTAGATCTCAATTACAATACAAATTCTATTTCTATCATGACAAATTTTGAGTGATAGTCAAATATTTATGCATTTTTAGATGCTGTTAACATAAGAATACTGTTAGGATCAGCAGGACATTCCTTTAAATCTGTTTTTCTCTTTTTAATAAAGAATTAAAATATGTTCAGCTTTTATTTATTCTTCTGTTAAGAATTCTCTCATAGGGTTTAATGAGATATATAGTTTCACAGAACATCACCTATATTTCTTCAGAAAGTCTTTAAGATATAGATGGCAAAGTTTTAATCCAGAATTCCTGAAATGTAAGGCAGGATGATTTCTGTACTCAAAGATTCTATTCCTTCTGTATGAGTGAATCTGTATGAGTGAATCTGAGTTAATCAATCCTCAGGGAAGAACTTGGCCCTTGCCCAAAATTTGCCTTTTGAGAGGCTGGGTATCTTCAGGCAAAGACAGCTTACCTTCTGCTCAGATTTGTTACTTAGCTTACAGCTTTTTAACAAATATCACAAAATACAATAGCCACTAAAAACAAAATAACAAAAATGGACCCCCCAAAAGAGAAAAAAACAGGTGATCCTCACACTTCCTATCAAGTACCTTCTTGAAAAGTGAACAGATCAGCTTCCCAATGGAGCTAAGTAAAAGAACTAGGCCCTAAAACAGAAGTCTACTGTAAAAAGCGATAATGGTATTCAAACAGTAAGTTAAGGTAGAACACAGAAAGCAAAATGGAAACTAAGAAATAGCAGTGCAGTCAGGAGTGTAATCAAGGCAAGACTCAAGCTTAATAAAAATTAGGAAAAATAGAAAAGCCAAGGACCTCGAACATGGAATTAAAACAAGGCTGATTAGTACTCTTAAACTTTGGATTACATTCCATGCAAACCTAACACAATTTCCTAGTGAACGAAACCCCTGGCCTGGACAACCACCCTGACGTAAGCTTTTGCACAAACCAAATAGGTAGAATGATTTAAAAAAAAAAAAAAAAAGAAAGAAAGAAATGAAAACTACAATAGTTCAGATATGTGTGAATTAATGTACTATTTATATTGAAAAAATATAAATTAAATTTGTATGTTCTTCAACAAATAATTTTTAAAATGACCACTAAATGAAGAAAACTAGATCCTAGACAGCCTCTGCATTTCTTCAATTAAAATGGACTCCATCCTTTGACTACAACTTGGGTTTGAGACTCATGAGGGAAAAAGAAAATCAGAGACAGAAAAAAGCAAGCAAGTTAGTTTTTATGTATGTATAAGCGTGTGTTTGTTGGAAGTGGTTATTATCCTTTCTCCCAAGAACACATTTTCCAGTCTTTTCTTCTTATGCCCACCCGATACACAACCTGAAAAACAAGTAATTGTATCAGAGATTCTGCCAAATGTATGCCATGCTATGGTCTCTACTCCTTTCCTCACCAAATGGTCATCACATCAATGGCCTCATCAATGGCCATCACATGGGGTGGCTTGATAGTCCATTAGAATTCTTTTAGAACATTCCTATGCCACTGCTATTTTTCCAACTTGTTACTAGAACTCTAACCTAATCCTTTATCTTCTAAACTCCTTAACTTCTAAATTCCAAATGACCAAAGTGCCATCTCATTCATAAACTTGGGCATAGGTTAAACTGAGCCATGTTTCTTTTCTTGCATATTTAAAAAGCTTTCCACAACTGAAAAAGAATCCAAGCATCTTCGTGTTAAATCCATTTTAACATGCTGAAAATGTTTCTATTATTCTCCTAGTTGAAGACAGAGTGAATTCTCATTTTTGTTTACCGCTTTTTTGCTATGTATACTGCTTCCTATCATGGACTGTTTAAACAGAGAAAAGAAATATGCCATCCTCATCTTCTTGAAAAGAAGAAAAGAGTAACAAAAAAAGAGTAACAGAGTAAAAGAAGAGAACAGAATTTCCTACCACAGCTTTTAAACATTTAGTGAATACAATACTGAAAGACTGGCCAACAGTTAGAAATTCAAAGACTGTAAATGGGAATTTTCTAAAATTCCTTTTACCTAAAATTTGACAGTGGAAGGAAAACAATTCTTGCTTTAAATTTGTCTAATCATAGCACCTAAAATAAGCATCAACTTCTAATTACCAAAAATCAAAGAAATGTTTGGCCAATTCAATCTACACAGGAAAAAGATCTAGTAAATGCTTTTGTTCTTAAAATATATGAACAATGTCTATCCTATATATTACTTGGATCCTAAAATACTGTTGTTGGGACCCTTCTACCAAGGTTTCTTAAATGTGTCAGTGGGTGGAAGGTAGCGTGTCTCTTTAGGAAAAACTTCCACTCAAGGTAGCTTATTCCCTTTCTTTTGGTATAGTGGTCTAAGTTCTTGCCTTTGACCTTGACCTTCATGGTAGTCACCCTGTATAGTAATGTTGTTCTGCTTCCCACTGGAGCAAAAGGCCCTCTTCTTTGTTTCTTCCGGACCCAGGGTTTCCACAATGGACAACTTATTCCAGATGTTCACAGTGGAGAGACTGGGTCTTAAGAAGGTAAACGGCTAAGGAGGTTTTAACTTCAGGAGGGTTCCGGGAAGAGTAGAAAGCAGCCTTCAGAAGCAGCCCTTGGGCGGCCGGCGGACATAGAAGGGTCTACACTGACAGACTCTCTCCGGAGGAGGCAGAAAGGGAGAACCACGGCCTTGATGTGACCGATGGCTCCGGCCAGCAGACAGTGGACCCTGGGAGCATTTGGGAAACCTCCAAGGTGAGGATGTGCGAAATGCCCTCCGAGGTGGCGGTTGCTCCCTGAGGCGCCAAGTGCCCTGCGATGGGTGATGGCCAAGGAGGCCTGGTGGGACTCACCATGCTGCTCAGGGCGGGGCCCAGTGGGCGGCGGGGGCGGCGGCGGCGGGGGCGGCGGCTCCTGGGGCTGCAGCGGGGAGGTGGAGGCCGAGGCGGAGGCGGAGGCGGATGTGATGAGAAGCCTCTGGAAGCGGTTGGGCGGGCGGCAGGGCACCTCCAGGCCGGCAGCCAGCTTGGCCTTGTTGGCGCTGGTCAGCCTCTTGAGGTGCACGAGCAGCTGCGGCTGGTCCCGGCGGAAGTGCGGGCTGTGGAAGTGGTGGAGCGGCCCGTCGCCCGCTGGCCCGCCGCCCCCTGGCCCTGGCCCGGGCCCCGACGCGCCCGGCCCGCCCAGCACCACCTTGCGGAAGCCGTAGAGGTTGAGCTGGCGGATGAAGCTGGTGAAGTTGGTGGTTTTGAAGAGCTCGGGCTCAGTCCCCGCGCCCCCGACGCCGCCGCCGCCGCCGCCGCCCCCGCCGCCGCCGCCGCCGCTCCCGGCCCCCGCCCCGGGCGGGCTGAGCAGCTCGGCCTCGAAGAGCGGCTGGTCGATGAGCAGCCCCTCGCCGCGGCCGTCCCAGCGGATCGAGCGGTACCGGGGACTGTTCACCAACCGCCACAGCTTGGCGGGGAAGTTGTTGGGGTTGATGGGAGTGGAGAACAGTGCCTCCTCCATCGCCCCCGCCCGGGCCCTGGGCCTCGCCCCGCCGAGCCTGGCTCTCCCACCCCGTTCTCGATCCCCCCGGGCCTTCGCTTCGCCCTGCCCCCTCCTGCCAGCGCCCGGCCGCCGCAGACCCGGGGACCGTTGGTGCACGAGCCCCCGCCACGCCTTCCGGCGCGGCCAATGGGGCCTCGAGTTCTCGCGCGCGGCCAGACGCCGCACGAGCCGAGCCGAGCCGAGGGGAGCCGAGCTGCCACTTCGGGCGCCTCGCGGCCCCGGCCCGCTGGTCGCCCTGTGCCCCGGCCTCTTGCGGGAGGGCGGGACGCGACCCCGCCGAAGAAAGCCCCATTCCCTGGGCATCCTAAAACCGCCGGTCTTGGGCTGGGGCTGGCTGCCCACCAGGTAGTGTTAAGTCCTGCAAAGAAATAAGCCCAGTTATCCACCGTGGAATTCTAGGATGTGTGTATTTCAGCGCAACCAGCATGCGGGGATTTAGAATTCAGGAAGTGGTCTTCTGCCAATACAAAGTTAGTCATCCTTAAGAAAGAGTGCCTAACTATAATCTTCATTACTGACTGTTGAATTGCTTGTCTCGCCAAGTAAGAATGGTGACGGTGGCATTGTATACTAACTTATTCACCTCTTTTTAGATAGTAACATTTTACATATTACACTCTTTTACCCCAATCTTGCTCAGGATAAAGCAGTATGAGGTGCCAAAGAACAGGAAGTCCGGTAAAATAGAGGTATAAGTCTGTGTACCTGATAAACCAGAGGGTGAAATTTTAGGCATTATAGAGAAAAACATCTCACAATGGGATAGAATTCTGCACTATCCATCAGAATAAATCCCTATTGATCAATAAATAAGAATATAACAAACTGCTGATAAAAAAGAGGTCCACTAAAAACATGGAAATGGTGAAGAGATATAATGATTAATCTTATCTCATATTCAAAGAAAAAAAGTATTATATTTTCTTAGAAATAAAAAGACCCAACAAAGCAGCACTAATATAGAGATTTTATTTAAATTGTATTGAGTTTTTACAGCACATTGCATGTTTGTCACAACGCAACTGCACAGTTTGGATTTTTGGCCACATCATGTCACTTACACCCACAAGAGCTCTGAAAGGAATATTTGATGACTACATCTGAGCTGAGAGCCCAGAGTCTCTCTCCAAGGCCATGCAGTATGTGCACCGATGGGACAGTCCCTCAAAACAGCCAAAGTAGACAGATACAGTCTCCTCAAATGTTACCAATCTTACTCTCCCAAAATCAGGCAGAGTGAAGTGCAATGAAAGTCAAGTTAATTAAAAAGCCACTCACAACTGGCAGTAAATTGTAAAGATTAAGAAAATGCTTAGAATTTTACATATCAGAGACAAGAAATAATTTGTTACTTTTCAATGATCTCAGGAATTTCCCAGACACAAAATCTCCATTATTCAACGCCATTTAAACAGAAAAAAAAAAAAAAAAGTTCGGGAAGGCTGACCTAAATACACCAAAACTTTTTAGGTTACATCCATGGCAATATAAAAGCACAGATGCTTCTCTGTAGGACTGAAGGAAGGTCAGGACAAATAACAATTCTTGTTCTAAATGCAAATAGATCCTACTTGTTTTTGAATGAATTTTCTAGGAAGCAACATGAAAGTAGCAGTCAGATAGCTACCATCATTTTAAAACAGGATAAGCTAAATGTAATTTACCTTTTATACACCAACAAATTAAGGAAAATGTATAAATGAATCCTAGTGATTTCATTACAGGTCAAGGAGACTATATCTGTCCCAACCACGGCACATGGCTATATCACTCTATCTTTCTTTTGGTTAAGTGCCACTGGTACATGTTAAGATGAAAATCAAAACAAAAAACAAAAATAAAATAAAAACAATGTTTGGTCCAAATGGACACATTTTCTCTCCCAATTTTGGTATCAAGGCTTATTCTCTTCTGTTTGGGTTCCATTGTTAAGTGCACAGAAATAGACAGCAGCATTTGTACTGAAACCCTCACATACCAAACAGCATATTCTAGGAGGTAAAAACCAAACACTAAATTCTACCCTCAGAGTGTCAAGTGTTCAGGATAAGAAGCAGTGTGACCCAGAGGAGGCAGCAGCCAAGGGGAAGACAACATGAGGGAAGTGGGCAATGGAAAGACAACAAAAAAACAAAGGAACAAAAAAAAAAAAAAAATTGTTTTATTTTCATGCCAGGAGAGGATCAAGGTGTAGCTCCTGTGTTAGCACCAGGACAACTAGGAAAAGTCAGGCGCAATGGGTAGGGCACAATCAGCAAATATTTCACAAGGATAATTTCTGTTTTTCCCTTCTCATTCTTCATAGTGCATACCTCAAGAGCTGCCACTGAGTAACAGACTACTGCCTTCACAGCTCAAAATAAGTGATTTTTGCCAGGACTGAACATCAGCAAAGTTTTATTCTGCTCCCAGAAATGTCTCACTCCCTAGAATTGTCCCCCTAAACTGAATATTTACTGGTGTTGGCTGATGAACCAGACTTGCTGAACCAGTCTTTAAACCAAACTCCACAGAAAGACAGAACTAATGGAACTAGAGGGAGTGCCTCTAAAGACTGAGCCTTCATGCACAGACACAGAGCACAGAGGTACAGGGTATAGCTCATTTCAAATAGGATAGGAATTCCTATCTTATATACTATAATCTGCTGTTTTCAAGGTGGAGGAGAGATGGATCTGGTTATCACTTGGAGTTTGGTTATACATATGCCTTTCTATTGCTGTTTGGGGCCCACATCATCAGGCAGTATCTACGAAATCATCATGTTAAGACTCCCAGGAGAAAGAAGTTGGAGTCACCAACTCAACAGAAAGCTTCTAGACTCTGGGTCTAGATCAGGACTGTTACCCCAAGGGAACAGGACCTCCTGCCAAAATGGAATTCCTCTGCTCCAGTCTCATGGTACCAAGGAGGATTTCTCAAGATGGTTATTTTTGAGCTCTGTGATTTCATGAGCCATACCAAGGAACCTTCAAAACTACACTGGAAGCAGATCTTCCCTTCAAACCTGCTAAAATTGGACAGGTCATCTCCTCTGGCATTCAACTGGAAGCTGTAGCGATCGGTTTCTTCAGATGTTGGCTCATGAGTTCCCTGGCACGAGATACTTGGATGTGTTCGTAACATGAGTTACAGACGAGAACTGGGTCGTAGAGCTGTTGATCAGGAATGGGCAACTTCAAGTGGCAGCAGCCAGCACAAAATACATTCCCACAATTTCTGCCAAAGCACAAAGGAAGAATTCATCAGGAATGCCAATATGTTGAAAATGGATGCTAATCTAAAAGACTTAATGTGAGTAAATACAGAGAAAAAGTGGGAGAGAACAAAATCATTCCTATAAAGCTATCTCCATTTCCAGATGAATTTCATTCACATATGTATGCTTTACAAGCAGTACCAAATCATACAGAACATCTTACCTGCAGTGGTGTCTTCGTTTGGCCAACCAAAATTCACAGTCACAGTTATAGCAATGTGATGCCATATGGTCTGGAACCCAGCGAGTCACCTAACAGAAAGCACAAGGAAAACTTCCAGGTCCTTGTCAATAAAGTGGAAGAACGACACTGCAAACAAGGAAAGCATCCCAGAAGGAAACAACAAGGTTTGTCTTTGTAGCTGGTCACTGCTTGCCTATAAAGATGACATTCATCTGAGGGAGAGTTCAGTTTATGGCACATTCACACATCTGAGAACTAGAATTCATTGGCTCACACATACTTGTCTGAACATACCTCAGTCTCTTTCTTATCAACAGGTTCCCAGCTTGCTTCTGAAAGGCAGTCTTCACTGTGATCAGAGCCAAAGTCTTCTGTATCACTGCCATCTGACTCCTTCAAACACGTCTGAAGAAAAGGCAAAGACATCAGATTCACCATTACTAACATTAATTATGTGCCAGGCACTGTTCTAAGTGTATTATGTGCATGAACTTAACTAATTCCTTACACCAATCTTAACGATGTATACTATTACTACCATTTTACAAATAAGCCACAGAGATAGTTAAGAACTAATAAGGGCCTCCCTGGTGGCACAATGGCTTAAGCTCAGCACTATGAAGCTATCCACAGCCACTGCAGCACGAATTTGATCATGGTGCAGCAGACTTCTCCTGCCTTGCCTGCTGTTCCCCTCAGCAGTGTACTTCAGTAGCTCTGCCTGTTCTGCTCCCCACTCTGTCTCTGGTGAATCCTCTCGCCCCCCCACCTCTGGCCTACACCCCAGCTTGTATGCATAAATAAGTAAATCTTTAAAAAAAAAAGCTAATAAGTAATAAACTGGGATTTGAAAATAGTATTCGGAATTCAGACCCATGCTCTTAATCAACACACTAAATCACAGTGCAGAAAGATTATTTCTCATTTCATTTTAAGGCAAGGGTTTGCAACTACAGCCCACAGATCAAATTTAGCCCACTGTTTGGTAAATCGAGTTTTATTGGAAGACAACTATATACTCATTTCATTTATATATTGTCCATGGCTGCTTTTGCGCTACAACAGCAGGGCCAAGTAGCTGCAATAGTCTATAATCCTACAAGACTAAAGTATTTATTCTGGTCCTTTACCAAAAAGTTTGCTGATTCCTATTCTAAATCAACCACCCTGAATAGTTAAGAAGTTATTAGTCCTGACAATCCCACTAGCAGAGAGTGGAGGAAGGGAAGTGCCTGTGTAGATGACAAGATAGTATGGGCAAGAAGCTGGCTCCAGAAGCTCCCCAAGGACCACTGTGCTACAACCCCTGAGGCCTCCCAACATGGCAAAGCCTGTGTGGTCCTCATCATCTCACCTGGATTATTCCAAAACATCTTAATCAACTTCCCAGCCTGGGTTTCCACTGCCTCATCCACTTGACATACAATTGTTAGAGTAGTAGTCTTAAAACACAAATCTGATCAGGTTACTCACTGATCCAAAATTTTATTGCCCTGAGGGCAAGTCATTAAGAGAGCTCAAGTTGACCCTTTGAGTCCTCACATACTTCTCCAACATCACCTCCCACCATACTAACCAACCTTCTTCCTCATGACCCCAGCACAAGTATGCATGTACATGCACATGGGTGTGCATGCACATACAACATACACACACCCCTACCACTTTGCTCAAATCGTACCACTGGCGTACCTACTGCCTCCATGCTTCTGTATATGGAAAATTTTCACTGCCCAGCTAAATATGACACATTCTTCAGCACCTAGCTCAAGTATTATTTTCTCAGGAAACTTTTTGCTTTCCCTCAGCCCCTTAGGCTTCTCCCAATCATAGCAGTTAAGAACTCATTCTAGGGCCTCCCTGGTAGCGCAGTGGGATAAGTCGCAGCACTGTGAAGCTATCCAGAGCCACTGCAGCTCGAGTTCGATCCCCGGCCAAGGAGATTGCCACATGGTGCAGCAGACCTCTCCTGCCTCGTTTGCCCGCTGCTCCCCTCAGCAGTGTATTTCAATCAATCTGCCTGTTCTGCTCCCCACTCTGTCTCTGGTGAATCCTCTCACCTCCCCACATCTCTGGCCTACACCCTAGCTTGTATGCATAAATAAATAAATTAAAAAAAAAACAACTCATTCTAGAGGGCCTCCCTGGTGGCACAAGGGACTAATGAAGCTATCGGCAGCCACTGCAGCATAAGTTTGATTCCTGGCCAGGGAGCTGACACATATGGAGCCGCAGACCTCTCCTGTCTCGCCCGCTGCTCCCCTCAGCAGTCTATTTCAGTCAATCCACCTGTTCTGCTCCCCACTGTCTCTGGTGAAACCTCTCATTCTCCGCCCCTCCCCCCCCACTCCTCTGGCCTACACCCCAGCTCTTGTATGCATAAGTAAATAAATCTTAAGAAAAAAAAAGAACTCATGCTGATTGTTTGGCTCTCCCAATAGACTTGAGCTCCTTGAGAGCAGGGACTGCATCTTTCATCCCAGAGCCCAACCACCTAACTCAGTGGCACACAGCAAATACCCAGTGAATGGACACTGAATGGATAGAAGCTGGATGGACAGAATAAATGAATGAGTAGCTGAATACTTACAAAATCATCCTCATAGTCCATGGGGGGTTCAGCTGGAGGGGCACAGCAGTGACGGATATCCAGTCTCATCTGAAGCTCACGCACCTGTCGACGTAGCTGCTCTACCTCTTGCTTGTACCCAGCTTCAATTTGCCGTAATCTATGCTGGATAACATCCGTGGGAAAGGGGAGTCCATCATCATCCAGGTAGAGGGGAGGCACTGGAGAGGGGCAGCTCAGCGGGACAGGCTTTGTGCTGGAGACCTGCTTTGGGTGACCAGACAACCACATCCTGTTGCTTTTCCCTCCTGGACCAGTACAGTGTCCATTGGAATGACTAGAACAGACTGGTGACTTCACACCTTCTCTCTGAGCCCACTGACCCCCAAAGCAGGGCCCTGGTGCCCGCATCTGCTTACTGCTTGACCTCTTGCTACAACAGCCATAGGAAAGCAGTCGCCGAGGGATGGTCTCACCACTTGGGAATGAAGTCACCATCCCTTGGAAGCTGTCCCAGTTGGACCCTAAAAAAGAGAACTCGCTGATCTGGCTTTGAGAAATTGGCTTACGGACTAATTCCAATGGTACTTTCCCAAAGCGAGGGTTATCCAATACCTGACCATTCCTATTATTCACTCTTTTACAAGTATCTTCTTCCCCATGAATCAGATCTGGCACAGAACTGGACTGTTCCTGGTGGGACATACTTGCTGTAGACCCTGGTGGTTCTTGGCTGAACAAGTCAGTGCTTAGATCTGCAGAAGTTTGGCAGGTAGCACTCAGTGGCTTGCAAAGGGGACCCAGACTGTGATCTGGGGCACATCTGGAGGGCCTACCCAGCACAGATTCTACCTGGGTCTGTTGGGGGGTGCCTGTAATGGTGTCCAGGGAAGACTCAGGAAAATCACAAATTCTATCACACTTGTTAGAAATGACTTTAGAGAGTGCACTGACAGCTTCTTTTTCAGGATAATGTTCAGGTGGCTCTCCTGTGCCATCTAAAGTTCTACCCAGCTCATCCTGGGCAAGAGGGTCTGAAGCTGGTGCCTTAGTTTCTTCCAGAACTTTGATCTCAGGATCCAAGGTGTTGCTCTTCATTTCCTGGGGCACTGTAGCATTAAGCAGTTTGTAACCTGAAGAACAGTTTTTATGATTCTTGAAAGGTTTATTGCTTAGGTAGTCTTTCTGGCTGCTGGGCAGATAAGGAGGAAGACCCATTTCTCCTACAGTCTGTTGAGGCCCTCCTACTCCAGATTCCACAAAGGTTGTCTCTGATCCCTCGGGATTGCTGTGCCAGGGCTCCAGGCCTACTCTGGCCTCCTGACAGTGGTTATTCAGATTAGGGTCACTGGATGTTCGAGTCAGGGGGCTGCTTGTGTCACAGGCAGAGAGAAGATCATCCATAGACCTAGTTTTAGGTAATCTGGAATGATAAATACAACCCTTCCAGGTCAGGAAACTAGAGCTACCTCTAGCATATAGAATTAGAATCAAAGCCAGAGTACACAGAAATAATGACATTTAAATTTACAAGTAACTAATATTCACCTCAAAAAGCCTATTCTGCAAAAAATGCTAAATATCCTGTCCAATCCCAGGATCTGTCCCCAATTTTCACCAGATCCTCACAATCTCCTTGGGCAGTCTCAACCACTCCCAGTTTCAAAGGTGCTCTGTGCTGATGTCTTCCAAATCTACTCTTGTAGATATGACTATAGCATGGAAGCTTCCCTTAGTTTGCATTCAGAGAGTTCTAAAGGCAGTTGTGTACACCAAGTGGGTAACAGACATGTTCAAAAATGACTGATCTGATTTTTAATGCAGTTCAAACAGACTGAAAGCAATCAATATTTCAGGGAAGTCTGCCAAGAAACAGTAAAGACTTCACTGGACTCCTATTTTTCAGATGCTTCAGTCAGTCCAACTCATACAGAAAAATCTCCCAAAGGTAGAGATACAGTATGGCTGGTGTGTGTGTGTGTGTGTGTGTGTGTGTGTGTGTGTGTGTGTGTGTATGTGTGTGTGTTTGGTTTTTGAAATTTATTGTGATTTAAAAAGATATCTGTATTTGATTTTATTTTTGTGATCAACATTGATATTTTGTGTGGTGTGAAATTCCAGAAAGACAATAGCAATGGTTATAATGACAGTCTCTGGCGTCCTATAGACAAGGGCTTGAATCCCAGCTTGGCAACCTTTTAGCTTTTTTGTTTGTAGCTTTTTATTACGGAAACTTTCAAACATACAAAAGTGGCAAGAAGAGTATGGAGAAGTCCCATGTACTCTTTACCCAGATCCAACAAAATCGACAGCCTGCCATCCTCCATAGCTGACTCCTATGTGCACCAAAGTTTAATCACTTAATGGTGGGTAGAGAATGCCTGAGGAGTTTAGAACAATGAAGAATCTGGGGAGTTTAGAACAAAGAAGAAAGAAGGGGAAAAAAAGAAATCATCCAGTTATGATGGTCTGGGAAGGCTACACTGACAGGGTAGGATTTGAGTTGGGTTTAGAAGAATTCACTGAATTGAACAGAAGCAGAAAGAGAGCAGGGTATTTTCAATCTAAGGGAAGGTAGAACTAAAGGCAGTTGGATAACCTGTTAGAGAAATCATTTTCCTTTAAAACTTTAGGCCACTCATTCCTCCAAATTCAACTGGCCATTCTGAACTGCACACAGCGTACTACCTCTTTGTTGTCACTTAATATTTCAATTCCAAACTGGTTATTTTTCTTCTTTCTCCCCTAAACAGTCTCATTTTCTGAATTTTTCAACATCTATCTGATACGAAGACTTGGGACCTGTCCAACTGGTCCTCTATACTTTTCACTTCTATCCTCCAACATTCAAGTCAACTGCTAATGACTTCTCAAAAATGCCTCTGAATTTAGTCCTTTCTCTTCTCCAAGAAATGAAGTCCACTCATGGACCCTTGACAATGATTAGCTCCAAAGACCCAAAATTTAGGGTGCATGGGTAAGGTTTTTGTTTTCTTTTATAACATTTAACCAGTAATCTAAGTTACATCTAAACTTTAAACATCTGCCAAGAAACAAAGATCAAAATTTGAAATTTTGCACATATCCTCTGAACCAAGCTTTTTCATTTCTAGGAATTTATCTGGCAGAAATACTAACACAAATGCTAAGATAACACATAAGGTAATACAAATCAACTGCACGCTTAACAACAGTTTAGATGGTATTAGGTTACAGATATTCTATTTACCACAACTTTTTAAAAAAGAGGTATACAGATAAGGATATTAACTAATGCATTCCCTGTAATAATTAAAAAAAAAACAAAAACAAAAACGGAGTGTACCTAAATGACCAATAGAATTGTGATACATTCTAATTTTGTATTATGCAGCCACCAGAAAATAAAGCAGCTTTTTATGTGCTGGCATGGGGTGATAGTTTAATCCAAAAACATTGCAGAACAGTATGCAAAGTGAATTTTATTTAAAAATTATTTTCACATGAGATATTGAGAGTGTGGATATAGCTGTGTAGTGATAAACATCTGGAAGGAGACACACAATTTTAGAAGTGGACCCCAGTCAGGACAAGGATCAGAGAGGGAGGATTTTCATTTTCTATCTTTATGTTTGGCTTAAAAAAAAAAAAAAATGAGGACTATGTATTAGCCTAATTTAATCAACCTTACCCTACTTCACCACCCCCTAATATTCAGCCAGAAGATAATTTTAATTTTAAGGTCCCCCTTTAAAGTCTGGCCTTTTCCTGCAGGAGTACTGTGAAGGCCATCTCCCTATGGGAACCACTTCTCTGAGAGTTGGATGCTTCTGGAACCTAATGCTAGACAGAGCGAAAGTTACTACAAAGACAGCAAACTCCCATGCCCACAAAGCTTCCTAAAATAGTCCTTTCTGTTCTTTCTCCTCTCCCCTGCTTGGGTATGTCACACAGGGTGACAGCAGCACAGGAACGAAGGTAACCAACCTTATCTTAAGAGAGGACCTTGAGAACAGAGAGTGCACTCCAGCGACAAGTCTGGACCAAATTTCTCCTTCAACTGAATCAAGAAGTTGTTTTTAAATACTTCATGACAGAAAGAGGCAAGAAGCAAAGCAGTTACTGCCTTCCTAGTAGAAAGAGAAGGGCGCAGAATGGGCTCTACTTACCTGTCCAGAGAGCGGCCAGAGAATTCCTGGCTCTGAGCTACTGGAGAAAGGTAAAGATCCATGTTCTCCTCCCCAAGTGTGCAAGGAGAGGACGCTGGCAAATAAACAGCTGTCCAGAGGTGCAGGGCCCGGACGTGACACACGGGATGCAGAACCTAGGGAAGTAGTCCCACACTAGTGTTTTGTGAGATGTTCCTGGTCCCTCTCCCCCACAAGCCTTTGGCCCAATGCTCTCCCAGCTGCACCTATACAATAAGGGTTCGGACTTACCATGTCAGAGCCAGGGGTATAGAGGAAGTTATGGAAGTTCTTATTGCCAGCTCGCAGAAGTGCCCACACAGAGCAAGTCCGCTTGTAGATGTTGCGCTTTTCTCGCTCACATGGGTTGTTGGCCAGGAATGTGCCGTAGAGGCAGGAGTATGTGTGCTGCACCAGTTTTACCTGGAGGGCAAGACAGCTTGCACCTCGGGGTCTTGGCAGCCACCCCCCCACCCCGGTCACAGGCTTTAGGACTTACCAGGAATGCTTCGTTAAACTCAAACAGGCAGGGGAACTGCTTGAGCAACTGATGAACAGAATCAAGCCACTGGAGGAACACAGGGCACTGCTCGTTTTGGTCCTCTGCATTCTCCTGGTGGCCACAGCGATCTCCAAACTTGTGTCCAAAATCCAGCCAGTCAGACTCTACTAATACTTGGAAGCCCTACAAAAAAGAGAGTCTAAGCACAGGGACTTTCTGGAAAGGCTACTCCCCAGAGGATGACTGAACCAGGGAGCTGGCAGCTTCAGAGAACAAGAAGAGGTCTCACAGTCACCAAAGGTCTCTTTTGGAAGACCTCCAAGACAGATCCAGAGGGCCCAATACCTTCCCCACCCAACCCATCTCAATACCTCCAATGTCCTGTAATACGGATCCAGGAGTATCTTGGCGAGGGCTACGATCTGCGGTGTCCGGTCCCAGCCATCTGAGCAATGCACCAGCACAGGCCGGCCTTCCCGGTCTACTGTATTAGCCACAAGCACAGCTGCCTTCAGCATCACCGACAAGTGCTGCAGCCATTTGGTACTCTCCAGTGCCGACAACCAGCTACACAGAGCAGAAATCACAGACTGTCATTAAGGGTGCTGAGGCTACTACAGTCTTTCCACCACCCATGATCCGGCATACCTAAAAAAGGCCCTAGTGAGGGCTGAAGCCAAGAGATCCAGTCCATGACCTTACTGCCAAGAGGAATCTAGCAGGAAGAGAGATCTGGTAGGGAAGACAGGACTTAAGGCGGACGGGAGATTCTTAGGGTCAGAAAGGAACTGGGGGCCTCGCTGATGGTGCAAGGGGTTAAGTCTCAGCACTATGAAGCTATAGCAGCCACTGAGCACGAGTTCGATCCTCCACCAGGGAGCTGACCCACGTGGCACCGCAGACCTCTCCTGTCTCGCCAGCTGCTACCCTCAGCAGTGTATTTCAGTAGATCTTCCTGTTCTGCTCCCCACTCTGTCTCTGGTGAATCCTCTCACCCCCCTATACCTCTGGCCTATACCCCAGCTTGTATGCATAAATAAATAAATCTTTAAAAAAAAAAAAAAGGAACTGGTAAGACATTTGCACATTTAACTATTTTCTTCCCCAGTTCCCTGTGTTCTCTGAAGAGCACACTGACCCAAACAAAAGGAACCCAATGTCCTGCAGCCAAGTCAAAGTGTTGGCCCAAAGAGTAGAAATGTTTTAGTTCTGGCCTGCTGCACACAGGCCCTCAGGCCTCCTGTACATCCATACTTCCCACGGCCCCAGTTAATCTTCCAAGAACAAGGAGTACTAGGGAAGGGATGAAACTGGAGGGAGGATGAAATCGAACAAGAGACACCTACTTGCTGGGATCTGGCATCTGGCTACATACAGCCCGGAGGTACTGGAAGCTGTTCCTGATGGCATGGATATTAGCCATTCCCATGAACACGACCTCGCAGTTGGGGTAGTACTCTGTAGGTGTGGAAGAGGAGAGCGGAGCTCAAGAGCATATCCTGAAAATAGGCACCCAGGGCAGACGTGGTCCCAGTGGCATAGCTTCCCTGGTAGAGTAGAACACTCCAGTATGCTTAATGGGAATTAAACATACTCTGGACCTCTAAATCATCCTTTTAAGTCTGGTGGCTCTGGTGCCACATACTAAAATTAGCAATAAATAACATTAATGACAAATGACAGCCATAGTAATACTAGTAATGACAATATATAGTAAATTCTCAACATATAAACTGCTCTGCAGCAGTGATTTTATATATGTAAACTCAAATTATCCCAACAACCTGCAAGGGACATATCATCCCCACTTTATAGGTAAGAAAATAAAATGTAGACAGCTTGAGCAACATAAGTCAGAGCAGCGTCCTATTCCAAGCCAGATTTGTCTGGTTCTTTCCAGCTGCTCCCAGCCCCCTCCTCACCAAGCTCAGACACAGGGATGACAGCAATACCTTCACATTCACAACCTCCACCCTTGGCCCGGTTAGCCACCGCCGCTGTGTAGGATCGAGCATCCAGAATCAGCAGCTTCTGGGGCGCTGCTGTGCTCTCCACTCCAGAACACGTAGTCAGGGAGGAATCTAAATATACAGCAGAGACCTGGGTCAGCCAGTCAAGCAGCCTCTCCCTGGCCCTGGGCACTCTTTCAGAAGAGAAGAACATGCACCTAGAGTCCGCTCACACCCCACAGCCTCCCAAAAGACAGGGAACCAGGCACCCTTGTCATTTTCTTCCTATCCTCTCACTGAGGACTCACTCCCTAGGAGTCAGTGAGGCCAAGGCCAAGGTGGGGACCTGCTCCCTGGGCAGCCAGCACTACCCACACCTTACCGAAGTCAGTGTCACATGCCTCGCTGGCATCACTATTCCCGGTGCTGAGGGAGCCCCCAGTGGCCTTTGTCCCTGGGTTCAGGGCACAGGCTTTAGCGATGGATGTGACCAGATACTCATCATCAGCATTGCGCCAGCCCCACCAGCTGATCTCAGGCTGGCTGCAGCGGGCAATAGCAGCCCCGTTGCGCAGGTGTCTGATGAAACAGAAGAAATCATGCCCTTGGCATTTGAAGCATTCAGAGACCTACCATGGAGACCCCAGTAGGCCAGATCAAGATCTCCAGAGTCAACCAGAACTACCAGTTCATTCAGGCCATGCTAACAGCAAATACCATCTCTAGAAAGCTTCACAGACTACAAAGCACATTCACACATTTTCGCAGATGGGCTCTGTATTCCCAAGGTGACCATGACTCATCAAATCTGCACAGCACCTGCTTCAGGTACAGACACGCAGGAGGAAAACAAGTCTGAGGCCAGACCATGAACAACTCCAAACCTCATGGCTACTGCCTGCCTTATTCTATTTTGTCTACAATGTTCTAGTAGAGATCGCCAAACTTTTTCAGTAAAGAACCAGACAATACATTTTTGGCTTTGTGAGTCAGCCAATTTCAGTAGCACATTCTTCTTTCTGCTTTTTTGAATTTTTTAATAATCCTTTAAAAAGGTGAAAATCATTCAGAGTTTACAGGGCATACAAAAAACAGGCTACAGGATGAATTTGATCCATAGGTCACTCTGATATAATGCGATAATTTATACACACTTACACACACACACACACACACAGGCATACAAAAAACAGGCTACAGGATGAATTTGATCCATAGGTCACTCTGATATAATGCGATAATTTATACACACTTACACACACACACACACACACACACACACACACACACACACACACACACACAGTTTTTGTGAGACAATTTTTGTTTTAAAATTTTTATTACCCTGCAGGGTCTCAATTCCCAGTCAACCAAGCTGACTTCTGCAAACCTCCACTTTTGACTCTTTCCTTATCGCATAAAAAATGGCTTCCCTACTTCTGATCCATCACTGCCTCACCTATATACAACCACAGGGATCCGCTTCCAGGAACGGAAGGAGGCCACATTCTCCAGCTCTTTATCTGTGATCCACACAGGAACCAGCAGCTTCTGGGGGTAACTGGGGCACAATCTAGAAGAGACCAGATGGGGTCACCTGAGCTTGGTCTAAGATATGTGATAAGATCCCCAGGGATAGCCTTGTGGGAAGAAGAAGCAGGAACCATCCCCCGCCACGACGCCAAGAGCTGTGCCCACCATGTGGAGAGGTTGGGACTGGTATTTTAGTCTCCCCCAATCCCCACCCCCACCACGGCCCCCTCCCGGCCTCTCACTTGTAGTTGCTGTTGATATGGGACACTCTCCAGACGTTCTGCAGGTCAAAGCCCATCCTCGTGAGCTCCGCCTCCTGCCGACATCGTATGTGCTCTCCTGTAACACAGCCCCCATGCCTGTCAGCATTCTGAGTGCCACATCCAAGAGGAGGCATGAGAACCAGGAGGTAACAAGAAGTCTCCCAAAGAAAACAGTCTGGTCTTACCTGGCTGACACAGGTGCGTATGCTGGTCCTCCTCAGTCAGCCCCAGGCACCAGGCATGGTAGGCAAAGGCAAAGAGGTCCTCGGGCTTGGCAGGTCTTGCTGTGGCACGGCTTAACCGCGAAAGCCACTCTTGGCACTGCTTGAAAGTAGAGAAGTGGCACCTACCAAGCAAAAAGCCACAAAGTGAGGCAAGAGGTGGGCATGCCTGAGGCCACAGGTTCAAAACCCAGTCACAGGAGGGGAGAGGAAGCTGCAGAACAGGAGGTGAGGCATCAGGACTATGGGGAGGACCAGTGACACTGGCTAATACCCAAGAGAAGTTGTCTTTACGACAATTCTCTTCCCAAGAAATCCTATCCTTGTGATATATTTAGCCCCTCTAATGGCACCCTCCCATTTCTCATATAAAATCTAAGCACTACCACACATAATGGGGATCTGGGGGGGGGGCTCTACTCCTTGTGTCATTTTTCATGACCTCCAATACAAACCTGCCTCAGGCAGAAAGTCCAGCTCCCGTTATTCCCATCTCCTTGTTTTTCCATTTTTGTTCATTAAAGTTTCCTCTCAGCCTAGCCACATCCAACTTAATGTGCTTGGAGAATTAAACAGTAAGTTTTCCCCTAGCATACTGCCACACATTAAATATGCCTTCAGCAACAAGACTTCAACCTCCTTGAAGGGCAGAGCAATGTGGATTCTCCTGAGCACACCCAGGCACAAAACTTGGCATCCTTTGAATAACTCTTGGAGTCATCTGGAACTCCTCTTTCCCTCTTATCTCAGCAAATGTCATCTCTGCTGTCAAATATCTGAACACTCCTCAACATTTTGACGGCTACTACCCTAGACAGGCCGCCATGATTTGTCAGTGAGGTAACTGCAATAGCCTACCCAGTCTCCCAGCTTTTGCCCTTGCTTTTGTCCCCACACCTCTTCCATCTATTCTCACCATAGCAGCCAGAGTAAGTCTATAAAACATTAATCAGATTACATCACACCTTTGCTCAAAACCCTCCAGCGTTTTTTCATTTCTTTCAAAGTAACAGCCAGTCATTGTGACAGTCTGACATCCCTTCTTACCTCTCCAATATCCCACTGCCCTCACCCACGTACACTCCATTCTAACCACACTAGCCTCCCCGCCGTTATTTCAAGATGCCAAGTACCTACCCACCTCAGAGACTTTGCACTCACTGTTCCCTCTGTCTGGCACCCTCTTCTCCCAAATACCCACATGCCACCTTTTCCATGCAACCTTCTCTGATTAGTTTATTTCATGCTACAACCTCCACCCCCATAACAATTCCATATTCCCTTTCCCTGCTTTACTTTTTACCTTTATAAACCAGCATTTAATATATTTTATTCACAGGGCCTGTCTGGTGGCACAACGGGTTAAGAGCAGCACTATGAAGCTATCCAGAGCCACTGCAGCACGAGTTCGATATCCGGCCAGAGAGATTCCCACATGGCGCAGCAGACCTCTCCTGCCTTGCTGCTGCTCCCCTCAGCAGGGTATTTCAGTCGATCTTCCTGTTCTGCTCCCCACTCTTTCTCTGGTGAATCCTCTCACCACCCCACACCTCTGGCCTACACTCCAGCTTGTATGCATAAATAAATAAATCTTTAAAAAAAAATATATATCTATATATATTTTATTCACATAGTATTTATTTGTGGTATCTCCCCACTGGAAAATAATCTCCAGGAAGACAAAAAATTTTGTCTATCTGTTCCCTGCTGTATCCCCTGTGCTTAAAACAGTCTGGCATAGAAGAGGGTGGTCAATAAATATATGCTAAATGAAAAAATACACAAACCAACAAGAACATGCTTGCTCTGTGCCAGACACTGTCCTCAGTGCTTTCACACATATTATCTCATTTAATCCTTACAACAACCTCATGAACTAAGCCAGATTTCCAGTTCTCACTGGTCAAGACACTGTGGGTCAGTAAACTGACCTCCCACGTAGGGGTTTCACTTTTTTTTCCAAATGGGGAAAGTGAGGCAGTATTTTCCTTTCCTTCCACAGAAACCCTGCAGGGAAGAGGTCTGGACAGGATGAGGGCTAGAGAACCTGAGTGCGGCCAGGCTGCTCTCACCTCACCACTTTGGAGTCCTTGCAGGCAATGTGCAACTGGAACATGTCACGGCTCTCCACACTGTCAATCATCCGGAGGGGCACCTGTAGGAGAAGAACAAACTGAAGCTCAGATGCCCACTCTCCACATCATTTGTCATCTCATCGCCACCCTAGCCCAGATGCATTGTAGCAACAGAAAGAAGAAAACAGATAGTTACCAAAGGCCTGTTAAATGCCTGATAACTGTGCTCAGTTCTCTACATATGTGACCCCAATTAGCAATTACAAGAACCCTGACAGGCAGGTGTTTTCACCCCCTAATATTAATCAGAAAACTGAGTCTCAGGTGACTCAACCAAGGTGACAGAATTGGTAAGTGGCATTCTTCTGATAATATCTCTGTGCCCCTTACAAGGGCCAGCAAAAAAGTGAGAAAAAGAAGAAAACAGAGAATAGGAAAGTGATAGACCTACACCTAGAACAAGACAGGAAAACAAAAAGTTAGTGAGAAAAAGAAGGCAATCCCAACTTTTTGGAGACAGGATCAGACAGAAATCTGGAGCAATCCCACCTTGAACCTCACAGGGATTCTGGCTTGGATATGGGAGAATAAGATAGGAACTCACGTTGATGACAGAGTCCTTAAACTTGATATGCAGCCGGTAGTTGGAGATGGCAATGAGGGCATCAGCCGCCCGGCCCAGGAACTCCACTCCCTCACCCTGTAGCACTGTGAAGGGTACCTGTCAAGGGCAGAGGAACCCTCAGTCCAAAAGTAAGTCACCCTCCATTCCCTTCCCCACCCTGTGATCTGTGAGATCCCCTCTGGAAAAGCTGGACCAAGACAGGAGAGAAGAGTCCTCTCCACGGTAACAGCACCAGGCAACAACTATACAGTAAAGCTGCTTTTCCTTCCCTGGGGCCAAAAGTCCCATAATGCATACAGACAGAGTCCTCTCCCTCCAGAGACTAGGGAGCAGGAAGCCAAAGCACTGGTACCACGGATCCCCTTGGATATACTTTTCTGGGGGAAGAAGGTAGGGTATTTTTAAACCAGGCAGGGAGCTCCACCCAGTAAGAGCCCCCAACTTCTCCTTACCTGCAGATTTTCCTCCTCTTTCACTAGTTCCTTGGGGGGAAACAGATCCTTGGCTTGGATGTACTCCAGGCTCGGGGGCCCCTCCTCACCCTGTGGGGAAGGCCTCAGCAGTAAGTCACCAGGTTCTACTTGGCCCATTAGGCTTCATTCTGTCTCTCCTCCCCAACCAGAAAACCCATACACATTTATAAAAGTTCTGATCACCGAAGAATACAGAGACCTGGCTTGGTGGGGGACAGGGTGAAATGGAGGGAGTACTCAAACCTATTATGCTTCAGTGAACTGTAAATTCCAAAGAGGAACTGGGAATCTGTGTTCCTCAAAGAGGGACCAAAATTTCCAAAATAGAAAAAAAAAGAAAAGAAAGACTAATGCAAGGGTAAACCAGCAGAAATAGGAAGTGCTGTCCCTTAAGAAAAGAAACCAGGTGTGACAGCTGCTTACAGAGACAGGAGGATAAGAAGGCACCTAAGGCCATTCAGGCCTCAACCTGGTGAATGAAGGAGACAAAGAGGAGGGGGGGGGGATTCAGTCCCTGCCTCTAGAGGGCCTTCATGGATGCTTTTAAAAGGAAGATGTGTTTGGGGGCTGAGCGTTAGTCCTGTTAGGCTCAAGCTGCTAACAAACCCCCACCACCTGCCAAGCAACCTGTCCTGCCTGCTGATCAGAGGGGAATTCCGCAGGAATACCCACAGCAAGCAGAAGTAACTCCCCTCCCAACCACCAGGGAAGGCAGAAGAGGGGATCCACGGGCCTGAGAGGAACTAGGAGACCCAAGGACAGCCAGGGGAGAGAAGAGGCCTGGCAGACACCCATGGGGGGTGGGGGTGGGGGAATGGGAACATCTGAGAGGACAGATGGGGGAAGCTGGGAAGGAGCATTAAGCCACAGGGGGAGGAGGGGAGGATTGGGAATGATGCAGAGGTATGGAGCCCTGCAGAGACAGAAAAGATGGAGAAAAGAGGCTGTCTGGGGGACAGTCAAGGAGAAAAGAGTGGCGTGTCAGGTGAGGGATGAAATGGTGGAAGGGGGAGGGGACAGAAGCCAGGGAAACAGCTCAGAAATCCATTCTACCCCACCAGACCCTTAACATCCCAGCCGGCCGACTAGTTACATCCCACACCTCCAAGCAAGGATGCCGCGAGTGGAGCCAAGATGGAGAGTCGGAGGTAAAGGGATGTACCCCTGCAGGGCGGGGCCTGGAGATCTGCAGTCAAGGGCAGTGGCTGCAGGGCCAAGATGGGTCACAGAATTTCCATCCCTGGCTTCGACAATCCCCAGCACCCGAAGATTAAAGGAAGTCCAAGAAAGAAAAGGAATAACCCCCTTCTCCTAACTAGGACCTTGGGAAGGGGGGCGGGGGTGAAATTCAGAATCTCAAGAGCTGGCCCTGGGCGGGGCCGCGGGTGCTGCAAGCGTTGGGGCCCCGAGGCCCCAGCAGGCGGGGCCGGGACTTACGAAGCAGCTGAGCATGGAGCAGGAGACACGGGCGGTCAGGCTCATGGTCGCGGGCGGTCTGGGCCAGCGCACATGTCCCGGGAGCCGCTGCGCTGCCCGCCAGACCGGAGCGCCCGCCGCATCCCGGCTGCGGGGCCCGCCAGGTGCAGCCGCGGCGGCCAGGAGGCGAGCGCGCTGGCGGCAGGGCCTCGGCGCGGATTCCGCGCGCCTCTCCCCTCCTCTCCACAATGGAGCGAGCCCTGCTCCGCCCTCCAGTACGAGCGCGGAAGGGAGGGGAGCTCGGCTAACTGAGCGCCCGGGCTCGCGCGGGGGTAGGCGGGGGCGGGGCGGAGCAACTCCTCGGGGCCCCGCCCACGGCGTCAGGCTCCTCCCCCCGGGGCCCCGGGCCGCATGGGAGGGGTCCTGCAGGGCGTCTAAGGGCTTTTGGGAAACTGGGTTGTGGGACTGCCCTGCGACTGCGCGGGAGGGAAAGCGAGACCGCCTACATCTTTTGATTTCCATTTTCCCAGGTGAGCCACTCCTTTTAAGCCTATGCCTCCCCTCTGAGTTCCCCCAAACCCTGTTCTGAATTCCCAAGATGGAGCCTACCTACCCCCACCCCACGCCCTTTCCAGTTTCAGGCTTCTTCCTTTCCCTCTACAAGCACCACCCACCACACCCTTGTTCATCAATGTCCTCCAACACCCTGACCTCACTAAATCCCGTTTTGCCTTTTAGGATGGACATTGGTTTTGTGCCACTTTTCCCTGAAGAGGAATATGTATATTTTTTTAATTCCAAGACCCCTCCCCAGCCCTACTCCTTCAGCTCCAGCTCTCCCTTGTTTCACATCCTCCGACCTGAGAAAGAAAGTCCTTATTGGGAGAGAAGGAATTTCTTCGTTTGGGAAGGGAAGAGTTGCAACTATGGGCCACAGAAACTATGCAAAAACAAAACTTGAAACTCCGATATAGGACTACCCAGGGAATTGGGTGTAGGTCTGAGGACTAAGAAGCAGTGATAAGAGGCTCAAAATGCCACCAAGAGGCACGGAAGGAGCTGGCTGGAACCCCGTAATGCCTGTGACTGGTAACTTTACAGAGGTTTGGTTTGGTTTTTGGTTTGGAGCAAGGGAGGAATGAAAGAAAATGTGACATTTTAGTAAGCATCTTGTATGAACCAGATGTGTTTCAAACATTATCACACTATGATCTTTCAGCTCCCCCAAAAGTAAACCTTTTCCTCCTTTACCGGTGAAACTTCAGACTTAGAAAGTATGCAATTTTCCTAAGGCATTTAAGTGTTAGTTCTAAGATTTGAAATCTGGAGCCCATGGTCTTTTCAGGATACACAGACAAGAAAAGAGTTATCAGTAGGTAGTGGCTAGGACCAGCAGGCTTTCTGGAAAGAGACCAGAACAGTACTTCACACCACATACCCACATGTCTATAGGAGGGTCCTCTATAGGAGGACCGGGAGAAAGGAGAGTATCCTCACTATCTGAATTCC
This sequence comes from Scalopus aquaticus, assembly GCA_004024925.1. NCBI lineage: Eukaryota > Metazoa > Chordata > Mammalia > Eulipotyphla > Talpidae > Scalopus > Scalopus aquaticus. The sequence continues at coordinate 37,610 of PVIJ01003282.1, forward strand.
TTAAGCAGTCTCTGACCATAAGGAACACCTGCAAGAATGGAATAAATACAGTCTGAGAAAGGACCTGGTCTGGACCCAGGTCTGCAGGTTCACACTCAATTCTGAACTCACTGCTTCCTCCTCCTAGCTCTCAGAGGCTAAGGGGTTCCCTGAAGGAGAGATGAGAAAAGGGTAATTACAATTAATAGAAAATATACAAGATCATTATACACCCCACCTTCCTTCCAGTAATATTCTGGGCCCCTTGAGAGTACTATCCTGCTATATCCAGTCAGATATCACTGGCAATACCTTCATGGACAGCACCATCTTGAAGCTGGAGAAAGCCCACAGTTTTGGCAGAGTCACTCTATATAGCACCCATAATATTCAAGAAGCCCACTAGGAAGTACAAGAATCTTAAGATAAAGGAAGCCAGACTTTGCAGACCAGAACAGAGAACTAATACCAGGGACCCAAAAAAAGCAAGAGGAGCACCATTATGAAGGGCTGAGAGAATCAGTGGTAGGGGGAGAAGGCATCATGCAGAAGACTTCCAGAGGCTTCCCGTCCCAGTGCTGTATGCTGACTGATGATCTGCAATCTAAAAAACCCTAATTTATGTTCAGGGCAGATGAACCTGTTTAGGAACTGAACAGAGTTGTCCGGTGCTCAAGGTCCAGGAATGGCAGAGCAGTTTCACAAAGAAACGAGAATGACAGAAAACACAATGATGTGTGGGAAGAGAGTACTCACCATTCTACCGTGGTGAGGGTCCTGGCTGCCTGCTTCTCACTGTAAAGAGAGAGAAACATCAGAGTAAAGAGTAACACTAACATACATAGAATCAGCAAATGTCACACACCTACTCTTGAACTTCTCTACACTGCTTACCCTCCTCTCCACAAGTCACCATGTCAGAGAGAGGGAATGAGAGCCACATGGGGAGAAAGCAACAAGTGATCCTATAGGGCATGAAGTCAGCCACAATGTTCTGGAACATGAATGAGTGTCACCCAAGATTACCCAGCAGAACTCAGAAGTCCTGAAGGAGACCTAGAAGGAGAAGAACACTACAAACCCTATGCTTAGTGGGAGAGCAAAAGAACTGCCAACTATGAAGAGACAGGCTGCCCAACCAGGACTCACTTTTGGCTCTCATGGGTACATGAATCCACAAGAATGCTCTCCAAACGTCTAAGTCTGAGAGTTGCACCCACCTGACCTGTTTACTGGGGGCAGAGTCCGGAGCAGAGGACAACAGGGAGGGGACCACAACCTGTGATCAGAAGGCAGCAAAGCTGGACAGGTCCTGCTGAGTGTACTTAGACACTCAGTAGGCTGGAGATTAGTGGGAGGAGGCTACACAACAGGGATAGAATCAGGCCAGCCCAGGCCTTGGCGTCAGTATCTGTCAAATGGACCCGAGCCACAGAAATTTCAGGATGGGCCTCCTTGGCCCACTTTGAAAGCCACTTAGGGAGTCAGCCCCGGTTTCACTGACACTTCCTTACATGCCTGCTGTTCGAGCTCAAGGGCAGTACAGCAGAGTCCCACGGAAGGCTGTGAGAGTAAAACGCTTCCATCTGTGGTCCTGCCGGCCTCCCTATCACAGCCCACCCTCTCTCACGGGAAACCAGCATGCGGCCAGCCAAAGGTGCTGCCTCACCGCCCACTGGCACACAGCCTCAGGGAAACCGCGGGAGGGAGCGAGAGAGATAAGGAAAGGACCAGGCCCGAGAGACCCGCGGTTCCCAGACCTAGAGAATCTGGCCCAGAGGGAAGGGGAAGGGGGGAGGGGGGCGGGCTAGGATGGCAGGGGAGCCCAGGTTCTAGGGGCGGAGCCTAAGGACTCGGAGGCGGAGCTCCGAATGACAGAGGGCGGGGCTCACGAAAGTCGGTGGGGCCAGGGCGGGGCCGGGCAAGACGCCGTCGTTGCGGTTCCTACACTGGCAGTGCACGGGGCACGGTGACTCACCCAGGCGGCGTCCGAGGCCCGACCCTCCGAGGCCGCGCTCTCACCACTTCCGTCTCCCGCAGCTGCTGAGGCCGCGCAGCTTCGACCCCACCACGGTGCCCCACTCCCCAACCAATCATATCTCAGTTCTGCGCCCGCCCTGGCCAATAGCCACAGTAAGTCCCGCCCTGCCCCCACCACGCAGCCGCCGCCCTCACTCTTCACACCGCTCATTGGTCAAGAAGGGCAGACGCCCTCCCAGCCTTTGGCCTATCGGGTGCCAGGAAACGACACTGTAACTGGAGAGAGGAGGTGCGGCGCCGAAGAAAAGATGCGACCAATGGGAAATCACAGCGCGTCCATGCGGCAGCCAATAGTGAGCGGTATAAGAGGGGCTGCTGATTAAGGCTCCAGGGGCCGGAAGTTGGGGCGGCCGGTCGCCTACTGGTAGCGCAATTGGAGGCGGGGCCTCATGGGGGTACGGGCCTCACAGTCACTTCCGGTGACGACCGGGCCTTAGGGCTACTTCTCCTTAGTGCCACCGTAGTTCATCCATTGTCCCGTTTTGGTTAGCCGCAGTCTTCTCATCCCGAAGCCAGAGTGAGAAAAAAGACCCTATGAGAGGTGGGAGAACCGGGCTTGAGGCCGTCTCGGTCTTCGATTGGTGGTGTGAGGGTTTTCCCCTCTTCTACGCCTTGATGGATGCCTCCAACCCTCTTTTCATCGGCGAAACGAACCTGCAGGCCTTTTTGACCCGTACGGTGCCCTCAGCCCTAATTAAAGGTCTCCCACCTGAGAGAGAGAAAACCTGGATCAGAGACTGGCTTTTCCTAGGCTTTAAAGGGAGTAAGGAATGGGACTTTCTTACTTCCGGCCCCTGGAGCCTTTCTTGTCCCCAGCTCTTGCTCCTTCCACCCTCTCCCGGCTCGGGAGTCAGAGCAGGTAGCAGATTGGAGGGTAGCCGCTCGGGGGCGCCGTGACCCCGCGATATCACCAACACAAAAATGGTGAAGGATTGATTCAGGTTCTCTACCCTTAGCCTCAGCTCTGGAGTGGACCTGAATGCCCCAGACCTAAAGTGTCTTCCGTGTTTACAAAAGACTGAAAGTTTTACCACAGTAAGTTCTAGGAAGGCAGGAACCTTTGCCTGTATTCATTGTTTTAACTCCACTCTAAAACCTAGCAGTTGTTTAATGTTTGTGAAATGAATGTTGAACTCCTCCAAGACAATCATTGAACTGTATTCATCTCCAGCATTAACTGTAGTGTTTGGTGATTACGGGGACTTCAATATTTGTTCAGTGCTCTACCACAGGTTTCCTAGAGTAAAGAACTTAATTCTGCACATCCATTTCCCCAGGTCAGGGAAAATAGGAAGTAGGAAGGCTATATACAGTTAACATCATGTTTTTCCAAAAGCAGATATCAGATCCAAAGTGCTATAGAGTTGAAAGTATTTTATGTGGGAAAGATGAAGAGAGGTTAAGCCTAGATAATACAGGCAGGATCAATCTGGTAAGATGGAGAGGGCAGGCTAAATTTGAGTGAGGAACTGAACCCTGTCATGGGAGGAGAATCTTTCCCTCCACTTTTCCTTCCCTACTAAAAGCCAGAAACCAGCACCCTCCTCCAGTAGCCTTTTAACACTGGCCGATGACCTAGGATCTTGGTCTCCAGTAGATGGTAAAGATACAGTGACACCAGAAGCCACCTATGTATTTGTTAGACTTTTATTTCCTCTGAGTCTCTGGGGAGGCAGCAGGGATGTAAGGCGAAGTGGCAGTAGCTACAGAGGCCTGAGCAGAGCTGGTGCTGGGAGGGGCCGGCATGGGCAGGACGAACAACATATTTAAATATCCAGGGCTGAAAGCCAGCTAATGAGTCTCCTTCATCTGTCTTTGGATTTTGTATAGCATCTCCTGCATCCGCCGCAACTGGAACAGGCATATGTGTTAAAATAGGGCCTTTTTGTAAGTCCTATAATGTTAAGGAAGTGCCCCTAAGCACTTGAGAAGGGCCTCAAAAGCCCTAAGGTATGATGGGTAGACCAATAATCCACCAAAGGGCCTAGATATGCACCAGGGCCAAGGGGCTTCCTATTCCCAAACCAGGACGTACTGAGGATGATCAAACAAACTGTAAACCCTACTACCCCATACTGCTCTCACCTCCTCATCTTTCTCTCGGATCAGCCTCTCGGTTTCTGGATCTGTCCCTGGTGGGACAGCAGGGATAGGGAAGTCGGTACCACTCTCTCGAGTCAGTTTGCTGAAGGGAAGGGAAAAGGGAGGTTGGTAAGGCTAGGGAGACCCCAGCACCTGCTTGGATTGACCCCAGAGCCTGTAGAAGAACAAAGGAAGGGCTTGGTCTCACCCAAGGCTGTGCTTGAGATTCCCCCCACTGCCAGCTCTGTCCTGGCTTCTGACCATACTTGCGATTCCGTTCCTTCACCACCAGGCGGGTCATGCTCTGGATGCACTGTGCCCGGTAGTTCTCATAATGTGTCTCTCGAGTCACATCCTTCAGGTCCTGCATGTGAGTACGCACCAGCATTGTCCTCAGCTTCACAAAGTCACAGTGCCCTGGGTTTTCCACTGCATAGCAAGGCTAGGAGTCAGCCAGGGGCACAGGTAGGGAGAGTCACTGAGGGCTACAAGATACCCCAATCAGAAGCTCTGTGCTTTACCTTCCACGATGCCCCAGGGGTAGAGCCGGCCCCGAACTCGCCGCCCTCTGGCTTCTACCACAGTGTTGCTGCCAATTACAGCAAATGGGATGCTTTCCTGGAAGAAGTTCAGGGTGCTTGTCAGCACCCCCTGTTCTCACCTGTTTCTTTCCACCTGTATCTTTAATCATCTCTAATTCAATCTAGGAAGCCCATCCTAGGTTGTCCCACCCCATAGCCCAGCCTCATGTCGAATTTTACTTCCCTCTTCTGCCCAGAAGAAACAAGATAGGAAAGGGATGCCCTAGGGTAGCCCCACCTTTAGGGCTTGGTCCTGTAATTTGAAGTCCTCATCCTCATCAGAGTCACAGTCTGGAAACTGGTAGACCTTGATTCCAAAGTGCTCAATCTCCTCCCGGATCTGGCAAACACATGAGGGGCCCACAGTTCTGGGGACCCCATCCTTTCCAGAAGCCCATCTGCTCCCTCCCCTCCCTCCCCCTACCAGCTTCCCTCACTTTGCGTTTCTTGCGTTCCACTTCAGGAGGTGTCAGTGTGTCCGCCTTAGCCAAGATAGGCACGATGTTGACCCGCTGATGCAGGGCCTTCATGAATTCAACATCCAGTGGCCGGAGCCTGGGGAACAGGAATCTGTGACCGTGGGCTAGTGGCAGCCTGCCCCTGATGCTCTTGGCCTGCTCCCTTGGCAGCACCCAGTGGTGTCAGGAGCCTCAGGCTCAGACCATACCCGTGGCCGAAGGGCGAGATGAAGTACAGACAGCAGTGCACCCTGTTGTCTTGGATGTTCTTGCGGTTTAGGCCACTCTCATCACGGAAATACTGCTCGAACTGCTGATCGATGTATTCTGCTACAGGCTTCCAGCTGGGACAGGGACAGACAAGCAGAGAAACTGGGAGTGGGGGCTGTCTGGTGAGCTCTGAGAGCTCTGGGATGGCAGAGAAGTAGCCCATACCCTGAGCAGTGTTTTCAGGACACTGTTGTCCCCCAATTGCTTTACTACATCTTCAGCGTGGAACAGGGGTGCATCTCAAATGCCCCGATAAAAGCCAGATATGTTTGATGAACAGAAAAGAGCCAGTGACCAACAAAGCAAGAAGCAACAAAGTGCAGGTGAACACCTTGGAAGCCAGGGCAGCCCTGAGTCAGGTTCACGACCTTAGGGCCTTTGTCAATGCAGTTCCACCCTCTTCAAACCCACCGCCACCCTTCCAGGCCATACTCAAGACCCATCTCTTCCACAAAGCTTCCTTTGACTATTCCAGTGCCTACTGTTCTTCCTTTCTCTTCACCACACAGTCAGATAGAGGAGAGGTAGGTAAATAAATGAGACAGATAGATTTGAAAACTGAGATTCTTAATGTATATCTTGAATATGTGTACATGTATATATATGCTTTTAATTATCTATTTTAATCTTAGTATCCTGATGGGTGGACATTATGAGCATCATCCCTCTCATTTTATACATGACAAACCTAAATCCAGAGCAGCTGGACTTAATCTAGATCAGTTTGGCCACCTGAGGCCATATGATTCTGAGCTCAGTATTTGCCACTACACTGCCTCATCTGTTTACTAACTTGTTGCCTGATTGACATACATGTCAAAGAACAGCTGTCCCACCCCCACCTCCACCGGACAGTAAGCCTCTTGGGAACAAAGATCATTCATACTTGTTCTGCAGCCCTTAAAATATCCACCACAGACTAGACACCTAATATGTGCTCAATAGATTGCTGCCAGTTGATTAAATGAGTATGGATGAGAGTGCACTGTCAACTGTGAGGTGCCAGACAGATGAAAGTATGGTGATTATGAAAGGGAAGAGCAGGCAAGTAGATAGACTGAAAGGGGGGGGGGTACTTGCCACAGTGGGAACCAGGTGCTGGTTGGGTCTAGAATTTCAGGGCAAGCCCAGTTTGCTAAGACATATGCCTAGAGCAGGAAGGGTGATGATGACATGGAGGCTACCTCGATCCATCAGGAATATTAATGGAGACCATATATCATGTAGTAGCACAATGCAGGGCAAGAATGTGAGATGCAGGTCGCACACACGTCTTAGACTATGAAGACAAATCAGTATGCTGAGCTAAAAGTCACATGTTATGTGATAAGCATGTGATAGGGGTTCAGAGCACAGAAAGATATGTAAGGGTCTAATGTGAAGCAATCACCCAGGGTCAGCCTCATGGGCGTGCCACTGTGCAGGGACCTACACTCAGGGTCTTTGCTGGGACTGCCTTGAAATTCTTAATAATTTAAAATAAAGGGTTACCCCATTTTTATTGTACATTGTCCTGTGGTTCTTATCTTAAAACTTGTAAGTGTAATGGAAACAGCCTTTTCAGTTTTCTATGTACATCTACCCAAATCATACTGGGTGATTTTCGTATCAACTGGGTGAGGTGGTAAGGGCTGGTATTTTTCAGCTGAAGAAGTAACACAGGCATTTGCTCAAGATCACTCAGCTACTGAGTGCTGACCAAGGTTTGCATCCTCAGTCTAGGACTTTTAGCACCACTCTGCCTAACTTTTCTCCTCTCTTTATCATCCATTCTCCTCTTAGTCTACTCAACTTAGGTCTGACCATTATCAAACATCCCTCCAGTTCCTGGAGGGTAAAAGTCAGGAGTGGCAAAGCCACCTTTTCTTTTGGCTGATCATCTGAGGGTCCCTGGAGTTTAAGCAAACCCCTTTTTCCCTTTGTCGCTTCTTTCTTCCTCTTCACCCCTCCCACCATGTACTCATACCCCTTTAATAAGATACCCCTAAAATGTTTTGGGTGAAAAGAAAGGAAGGAGAGAAGGTGACATTCATTGACCACCTACTATGAGTCAGGCCCTGTGGTATATATTTTCATGTTTCTTTTTTTTTTTTGAGTCCCTTTGTTCTTATCTGTGTCCTCATCCCCATTATGGAATTATAGGTCAGAGCCAGAAGGAACATTATAGATTGTCTATTCCAGTGCTTTCCCTCTCACTTTACACAGGAAACAGCTGTCCAATAAGAGGGAGTGACAAGCTAAAGGTCACAAATCTCTTCCTCCTGACAATTCTGGAATTGTCTGTGCCTGTGTGTGCACCTGTGTATGGAATTGAAGGTTGGAGGGCTGAGGCTGCGCTTGGGCAGACATACCACTCTGTGTTGTTGACCGCATCCCCAAAACCTGGTGTGTCCACAATGGTGAGCCGGAGTCTCACACCCTTCTCTTCTATGTCCACTGCATGTTTAGTGATCTCCACCGTTTGCGTGATCCGCTCTGAAGAAGGGGGAAACTGAGGCCAGGACAAGGGCAAGGACCTGCCCAGTCAGGACAAATCATCCACCCCAGCCAGCTTTGCTGCCCAGACTGCCTCACTCATCCACACTGCCCCCCCCCTTCTCACCCCCAGGCTGCCTGGGGGCCTGTTCTCTGGGAACTAGCAAGGAGTACATTTCCCAACACAGGAAATGCCGGTGGCTGTTGGCTCTGGCCCCAGCCTCTTCTATGCTCTCGGCTCTTTTCTTGGATTCCTGAAATCCTTTGGGGGTCAGAGAGTCGCTCAGAGAGCAGGATTCTGGTCCCTGCCCTGCTTCAGCACCCAAATCTTCAGGGAGTTGGCTGGTGGGTTGCCAGGCCAGATAGGCCTATAGAGAGATGCTGTCTGTCTAGGAAGCCATAGTTTCCTGCATGCTGGGGAGTCCTCACTCCCAGACTCTGAAGAGAGTTGGATTTCCCAAATCAAGTCTGCCTGCCTGCCCTCTGGTCCCTCTCCTTTCCTTACCTTCAGCACTGAGGAATTTCCGGTCCCGGTACAGATCAGTGAGGAAGAGGCTATTGACAAGGGTTGATTTCCCCAGGCCAGACTCTCCTGATGGGAGAGAGGACAGAGGCACCAAAATCAGAAGATAAAATCAACAGTCTAGCAGCAACCCCAGTAGACCAAGGTGGGCAGGGTAGGGTGGGTGGGGGAGCTGCTTTCTTATCTAGTTGGGAAGAGATTAACCAAACATTTAGAGCTAGAAGGAAACACAGAGAACAGTTTATCTAGCAGTGTCATTTGCATGAGGCCCAGAGAGTGTAAGAGATTGTCTGGGGTCACAAAAGGAAATACAAGAAAAGTATTGGTCAAATGTTCTTTGCACAACTTCATTACATATGTAATGTAATGTAAACATTAAGACAACAAATGGCTCCTGGCTGTTCTGCAAAAAGGCACAGCCACTGGTTGCTTTTTCCTCCACAAACCATATTCACTTCCCACAAATACACCATCCCCACATAAAACACGTGCCCAGTCCAGCCCAGTCCTATCCCTCTTGTACCTGCCACCATGAGGGTAAAGTCAAAGCCTTTCTTCACGGACTTTCGGTGGACTTGATTGGGGAGTGTTGCGAAGCCCACATACTCCTTGTCATCCTGGTGGATGGAAGACAGAGTGCATCAGGGTGAGAAGGTGACCTCAGAACTCAACACCAGCTTCTCCCTCCCTCCTAGGTCTTGCCCCCAGTCTTAGAGCTTCAGTGCCAAACTGCTTTGAGGCCCCATCTGCCACCAGCAGAGCTCAGGTCCCTGCTCATATAACATCAGTTTCCAGTGTACGGGGGGACTATCACAGCTGCATGTGCATGCACACAACACACACACACACACACACACACACACACACACACACACACACACACACACACACACACCCCTCAGGCTCTCTCTGTTCCCTCCCTGGGTCTTCTTGCACCAGTCCACTGAAAGGTAAAGGCAGGACTGAGGCTCTACCTCAGAGGAGTCATAGGGATCGAGCTTGCCCCATGGACTGCGGGGCCGGGCTGAAGGGCTGTGAGGGGCTGGGGCAGAGAAATTCTGCTGGTTGTCAGAGGGCTGGGGCCATGAGGGGGGTCTGAACTCCAGGTCATCCTGGCAGAGGTCCGGGGCCGGGGGCCTTGGTTCCAGGATTTGGGGTCTGGACACCCAGCTCTTGGCCTCTGATTGGTGGCAGCTCTCGCTTCCTGGGAAATCCTTCACAAACTTGTTCAGTTCTGCATCATCGGTGTCCTCCAGGAAGTGCTTGATCTGGGGGTTGGGGATTCAGGGGTGTATGGGTAGGTGGGTGGAAGGGAAGAAAAAGGAGGAAGACAGGAGAAGGCAAGAGGGAGAGAGAGGAAAGCGCTTGTGGTTAGAAGGGAAAGAAACTGCACTAGCAGCCAAGCTGGAGCAAGTGTTCGGCATCCCTCCCTCACCTACTCACTAGCCTCCTCAGTTCAAGATGCCAGGAGAGGCCCTAGGGTCCAGGAGCAGCCCTGGGCAGCCCCTAGAGTCCTGGCAACTGCTCTTGGGAACTGAGTGGCTCCAGTCCTGATGCTCCCTCTCAAAGGGGGCTTGTTGAGACTGTTCTACCTGGGGGTCTGGTCAAGCTAGCTGGGGACTGCCCCAAAGGCCAGGAAGTCAGACTGGGTAAGGGGGAGCAGACAGGCGTTAGAGCTGAGAGGAGAGTGTGGCTCAGGCATCAGAGAGGGAGAGTCAGAATGGGGCAGGGGCTGAAGGGAAGTTGAAAGGAGAAAGGGAGTGCCAGACCCAGGTAAATCAAGAGCTAGCAGGGGCTCTGTGCCACCTGCCACTACAGGTCAGTGAGCTCTGGGACTGAGGGGCAGACTCTACTGGGAATGCTCCTTGCCCAAAGCTCCTGATTCCCATTTATTCCAGACCCTGAGCCACACCAGAGCCAGACCCTGGGTCCCCGGAGAGGAAGGTAAACCTGCATGTGTTTCCTGAGCGTGGGTGGAGGGGAGCTGGGAGGAGTCAGGTAAGGGTGGAAGTACATTGGGTGTGGAAAAATTCAGGGAGGCTGGAAGGATGGCTGGGCCCCCAATTGCTTGGGACAGAGGGAAGGTTCCTTCAGCCGACCTTGCCTCTGTGCCTGGAACTAGCCTTCAGGCAGCTGTGCAGACAGAGTCTGGCCTGAACAGGGAGTAGGAGGCAGAGAATTGTTGGCTCATCTGTAAAGAACTATTCCACCCTAATTCTAGAGAGGCCGCTCACCCTAGGCTCTAAACCCTAAAGCTTCTTTCCTTTAAGGGCCAGCCCCCTTTGTGGAGTGCCTGGTAGTGCTGGGTTCAGCTCTGCCTCATAATACCCACGTGCCACCCCCAGACAATGGACAAGGACAAGGGCCAGCATCATAGCTGACTCGCCCTTTGGGAATTGGTCTAGGAGTGGAGGCTACCCCCAGACCACTGTGGAATCCCAGCCAGGGTTGATGGGGGAGACAAGATGGCCATAGTCTCCTAGCAGGTTCCTATTTTTTGCAGGGAAGGACTAGCACACTGCCAGATTTCTGCCAGAGAGAAGGGATTGAGACAGGGAAGCTACAGGGGAAAGCCCCCCTAAGAGCTATTAAGTCCCCACACCTGCTTATAACCATCATCTCCAGGGTTCACCTGGACACAGCGTAGCAAAAGAAGCCCTTTAGCCTGAAACTGCCAGACTAAGTGACCAGAAGCTGTCCTGACAGGCTGACCTAACAGGCTTTTCTCACACATATTTGTGTGTCCAGAGGGGTGATCATAATCCCAGTTTATGTTTGTTATACTAGCATAATGATTGTGTCCTTTTCATGCTCAAAAGTATCCTAGCTTGGATGATTAATCATGTGACAATGGAGAAGGGATGAGGCTGGAGAGATGGGGACTGTAGGTCTTGTTTTCTGGTAGCTAAAGGGTCTGGGAAATTCCAGGAAATCCTGCCTCTCTGCACAACCCCACAGTGCCCCAGCACTGATCTGGGGGGTCAGGCTAAGTGCAGGGGAGAGAAGACTGGGCGCCGCCCAGTTTCCCCAGGGACACTAAGCAGAGCTTCAGCAAGAAAAAAAGTGTCGATGGAGACCCCATGCCCCCACACTCTCCCAGCATGCCAACTGGGAACCCAGCACCATTCTCTGCCAGCCCTGCCACAGCTGCTCACAGCATGGAGGGGCTTCGGGGGCTCTAGACAAGAAGTCAGGAGACCAGGGTTCTCACGTCCTGTCTGTCCCTTCCTAGCCCCTAGCTGCACCAGTGACCATATAATTTCCTGACTTTGAACCCCAACCCCAGCCAAAGCAGGGGGAGACAGTTCACATCCATCCGCGTCCCAGAGCAGCACCTTACCCCAGCTTCGATCCCGTCCTCAGGGACAGAACCACCTTGCAATCCCAGTGGATGGTCCATGTCCCAAGCTTCAGACGCCCTGTCGGCAAGTCCTAGGTCTAATTTTATCTCTCAAAGTTCCTCACACACAGAAAAAGCCTGGTCTTGATGCTCTTGCTGTAATCCGGCTTCCTGGATTGCTCTTTTCCCTTTCTCTCTGACCCCTGTCTCTGTCAGGGGCCAAAAAAGCCTGTGGAATGTCCTTCCCTACCCTTTCCCCCCTTCCCTTGGCTCCCACCCTCCAAGGACAGCTCAGCTGCAGCAGGATCACTGGTTTCTCTGCAGTCCCCTCCTCCTCTGATTGGCTGCCCCATGACGCTGCCCACTGCCTACCCTGGTGGGCACAGCACCAGCCTCCCAAGTCTGTCTGCAGCACAGGCTCTTTATCCACTTGGTCTGTCCTGTTAACTCCCAAGGACATTGAGGTCTAAGGGTTGTGGGCTCTCCCCAAGGTGACCTGGCCTATGAGTACATGGTGAAAATCACCCACAGGACTCCACACCCAAAGGATTCCAATCTCTCTTTCACCTCAACTTTAAGCAGTGCTGAAGAGTGGTAGGATGTCTTCTATCTCTGGGAAAGGTTCTCGTGGGAATGGCCCTACCTTTCTTCCAAAGCCTTCCTTTGTGTTTTCCCACAGAGAATCCCACTGTCTTCATAACCCTACATCTAGATTTATCTGCAGAGAGCCCAGCCACAGAAGGAGAGTCGACTTTGCTCCAGGTTATAGCTGGCCTCTGACTCACTTCCATCACCCCACTACTTCCAGACATTCAGAGGGGGAGCAGCCAGACTTGGTCTCTGAGGGGCAATGGTTCAGGAAAATGGGAGGCCGACATCTCCGAGGCTTCAAGGTTGCCCATTAGGGTCAGACAAATTGAAGGGTCTAGCTGGGAGTGTGCAAATGGAGCACTTTACTGGGAGTCAGAAGGCCAGTGTTTCTGGTTTGGCCAGAAACACTCTTTGTGATAGTGATTTCTGGTTTGGCCAGAAACACTCTTTGTGATAGTGAATAGTATCTTAATTTCAGGACCTTAATGTCCAGTTGTGAGGGCCCTTGTGTCCCAGGAAGGCTGAGGAGAGAACAGGCTCTAGATGACAGATACCTCAAGTTGTTTTGAATCTGAGGAGAGAAGGTGCATCTCAAGCCACAGGATGGCTATTGATGTTGGCCTGTCATTCTTTTCCCATGCAAATTAAACCCTCTTGGGGCTCCTGGGCTGGGGAGCTCTCCCACTGATCTCCAAAGCAGCTGGGATACTGCAGCTGGGTCACAAAGAGACCTGTATAGCAGGACAGGAGCTTGAGGCTGAGGACTCTGGTGGTGTTGGGGTGTCTTTCACTAGAAAGGAACAGAATGGCCCCAGCCAAGTTGAAAGCACCAAGATCTCAGCTGAACCAAACTTAGTGTGTGGCAGAAAAAAGCCCCTCTTGGTCCCTGTGGGGCTTGGCACTGAAGAAAATCAGTGCCCCCAGGCTTCCATCTCGGGAACAATCTGTCCATCCCTATGTGGTGAGTAGAAAGGAGGCAGAAATAAAGGCAGGCATCAATTGGCCTCTCCCAGGAATTCCCCTTTGGGGAAGGTCCAGGGTCACCAAGACTTCCTGGCCAAGACTTGGGTCTCTGCCTGGTCACAGCTTGAGAGACAAGAGCCCCAAAAGTTGGTCTTTTCAGACCTGGAAGCTTCTGATTCCATGGGGCCCAGGGGGTTCCCTTCTGGAGGCTACCCACAGCCAACATCCTGCTGGTTACAGATCTTCTGCTGTAAACAGCCTGTGCTTCCCAATGCAGAGGGCAAGGACCAGGGGGCTTCCAGACTGGGAGGAGAGGCTGGCATGGAGCCCAGAGGCCCTGATACAAGCACAATGTGTTTGTGGCAGGTTCTGCAACAATGGCAGAAGAATGGGCATCCTCACCAAACATCAAAACTTCCTACCTGGGGGCCTCCAGGGAGACTAGCTGCCGCCTGAGGATACTGTTTCTCCTTCCACTGCAGGCAGGTGGCAGATATGAGCTCCCCCCACCCCCACCACTGCAGAGGGACCTGGGGGGGGGGGGGACGGGACTATAGGATGTAGCAGAATTAAGCTTCCCTGCGCTTCCTGCCTCAAAGGCAGAAGGATCTAACTGGGCAGGATGATGGGCTTGGCCTCCTCTCAAGGGTCCCTGGGCAGAAGGCGCTGTGGACAGGGCTCAGGGGTTTGCCACTTGCCAGGCTGTAGGAAGGAGGCCCAAGCCTCTCATGATCCCGCTTGGACAGGCAGGCAGTGGGCCTCCTCTGTATTTTCCAAAGGAAAATGCTGGCTCCCAAACCCCCGACTGGTGGATTAGGAGGGGTCACCCGGGTAATCCCCGACCCAGGCAAGGGCTGGACCCTTCACCTCTGCTCATCACTGACGCGCGCTCCCCTGCACAACACGCGTGTCTCTTGACTAGTAGGGGCGCCACCCTCTTTCTCCTAGTCAGCACGGACCCACCCTTCGGTCCAAGAACTCGGGCAGCACCCCCGGGGTCGCCGCTCGGAGCAGAGGGAGAAACTTGGGAGCGGCGACGCAGCGCCGCCCGGTAGCAGTGTCTGCTTGTGCCCGCGGCCGGCAGTGCCTGTCTGTGCCCGCGGCCGGCTATAGCGTCTCCCGACCCGCACCGCCGGGGCCACGGCGCCGCTGGTTCCCGCAGAGCCGCCCGAGTGCGGCGGGCCCTGCACGCCCTGGCCCTGCCCCGTCACCGCCCGCCTTACCATGGCTGCAGCCCGTGCCGGCTGGCTCCACCTGGACAGCGCCCGAGCAACCCGTCCCGGGAGCTGCGCGCCGACCTCGCTTCAACGCCTACCCCCGCCCGCCGCCCCGAGTGCGGACCGGTCGGGGGCGGGGCCCGGGGCGGGGCCGGGCGAGTCGACCCCGGGGCGGGGCCTGCACCTCCAGGGAGCTGGCCGCTGGGGCTCTGGGCCCTGGCAGCCGGCGACCCCGGAGGGGGTGCAGAGACACTCAACGCAGGGCTGCACGGGACACCTGGTTCTTCCTACTCAGCTCCTGGAGAGGCCCCTGCAGGCGGCACAGCACCACGGGGGGCTTGAGCTTGTTCCCAAAGAAAAAGGAATGGCCCACCTGGCACTCCCGAGAGATGCCCTTGGAAAGAGAGGAAGGGGTTTGTCCACAAATTGGAGAGAAACCGTTAACATCCGAGAGTCTACCAGGTTTTTGGGAAGTGAATCCGGCTGATGTCTAAGTTACCCCTGCTTATGTCCAAGTTACTTATTGCCCATACCCCCACCACACTTTCCAAGATGGAATGTCAGACATTGTCCACCTCCACCCAAGCTGTGAAGGAGAGACAGGAACTAGATTAAAGATTAAAGAGGATTTACCGCATAAATTATCCGGGGATCATCTACTGGAAGGGTGGGAGAGGCTGAGTGCCTTTTACTTGGCAGTGAAGCCTCAGCCTAGGGCTGAGGAAAGTGGGGAGGACCTCGGGAGAGGCCAGCGCAGGAGTAATCCAGGCCATGCTGGACAAACAGGAAGATGCTGTGGGGACAGACGCCCCCAGCAGTTCTAGAGGCATTAGAGGCTCAGAAGGGTCAGCAGGGGCCTGGAGTCAGTAGATGCTTAGGGAGTGGGGAGTTGGTGGAGGATTTCCTGAGCTAATATGGGGCTGAGCTGGTCAGCTTTCTGTGGGAGTTTCCAGAAGCATGCACATCTCTACTCCCAAGAGCCCTTCTCGAATGGCAGGCCGACTGGCCGTGTACACTTGGGACAAAACAGGCATGGCCCTCTCTGTGGGTAAACACACCAGAGGCCTGCTGTCTACTCTTTCAGCCAAATGTGTCCAATTAGAACGCAGCAAAAGAATGGTGAAATAAGGCTCAGCAAACATGGGGCTGCTATTGCATATTTGGCACTGGTGAGCTGGAAGATGGAAGGGGCGTCCTTACTTAAAGAAATCAAGGTGTTCATGAGCCACCAAATTAGGGAGATACCTTTCTACTTGGGTGACCTTGGGCAACTCATTTCACCTTTCTGTGCCTCAGTTCCTACACCTGAAAATGAGGGGATTAAACTAAGATAGGGATCAGCCATTTGGCTCTGATGAAAGGAGACCTCTGAAGGTATAGAGAGGTCCCCTGAAAAGGCCTGGCATAGATCAGGAGATTTGAAACTATACTCCGGAAGACAACAACACAACAGAGTTTCTTTAGCCAGAAACCAATGACTGTTAGAAGACTGCAGAAGCAGCAGCAGCTGCTGCCATCAGACCCAAACATCAAACTCGGGCTACACAAAGCCCCACTGTTGGGAACTTGCTACAGGCTGCTGGTACTCATGAACGCCTCATAGGAATTCCTCTTGGGTGCTTCCCCTGGCAGTCTGCATGACCTGGGCTGGGGGTGCTGGGCCTAGGGAAGAAAGGCTAGCAGTAAGACAGAATGAGAGGCCCCATCAGAAAGCCTTTCCACAATTGTAACATCCCTCCAGGCCCGGCTGCAGTCCAAGAGCAGACACAGACACATCTCAGAAGGCAGCTCAGCTAGCTCGTCCTCAGCTGTGGCTGGGATCCCAGCTCTACTCTGGCACCTGCTTCCCAGGCCCCAGGGAGTCCTGTGTCTCCTGGCACGTTAGAGCCAGCTTGTTTTAGGAGAAATAAGGCCTCGAGAGGACTGAGAACATGGATCTCATCTATAAGCAAGAATCTTAGGGTCCTGGTGGTCACAGTCCCTTCGTAACTACTGCATAACAGACCCAACATGAGGCATGCTGGGTGAAATAAAAGCTAAAAACAGACTTTAAACTATTCCACCTGCACGAGCCTTGCATACTAACCCTACAGCCTTCAGGGGTCTCTGAGAGAACTTGCCCTGGACATAAATCCCCATTGCCAGCTTTGATGATTATCTCACTGCCCAAAAGCCCTTTCCCTCCCTGGGCCTCTGTTCCTACCAGTAAAGGACTGGATTCCCCTCAACTCCAACTCTCATGTTCTATGTTAAAGGGACTATCTGACATCTGGTCAGAGGGAGGACTGAGATACAGCAGCCTGTGTAAGCCAGACCACTGAGCATGCTTTCCCACCTCCAGCTAGAAGGCAGCTTGGCCAATGCTGCCTCAGCGCCTCTCAGCTCTTGCAACTATGGCTTGCCCTTGAAACTCAACATTCCGCCAAGCATTTATGTTCCTGAATGGAATACAATCTCCTAGCACTGCTGGGGTAGGGTATTTGAATCAAGTGTCTGGGAAGTAGTGGCTTAGCCTGGCACAGTGGGTGACTTCTGGAAAACTCAGATCAGCAACCACAGCTGTTTGCTGTCCTGGGATCCCTCTGTTAAAGCCAACAGAGTCTGTACAGAGAAGCTTCTGGCCTCCTCTATTGGATCTTTCTCTGGGGGTCAAGGTTGAAAGGCACAAAACAGGATGTTTCCAGGGCCCAGGTTCAAATCCAAGAAAAAAGAGATTACCACAGGAAATTGGGATTTCAGATCTGCATGACTAGCAAAGGTCACTTTTATCTCTAGGTAGCAGTTTCCCTTAAGTAGCATAGGAACTAGCAGTCCCTCCCTTCTCCCAGAGGTGATGAATCACTGATGATAGTCAGAGAGGCCTGGTGGGGCCAAGGGCTATCACTGGCTGTCTTTCAAGGGAATCTTAGCTAGTCTGTGCAGAGGCAAGAAACCAAAACACTCTAAATTGCACCCCTCCCACTTCTGCTCCACAGTATCCCATGATTCCAGAGCAGGCATGAGATGTAGGTGGCAAAGTCAGGCAACACTGGGTTTCCTGGCACCTGTTGAACAGCTGCAGTGAGGGGGCAGGTCTGGAGCTGGCGGGGTACTATAACCAGTTAAAGGGCCCTTCCTACAGCAGGGCAGGGCACAGGAGGCAAGGATGGAAGGGACTTACATACCTCCCAAAGGCATGAACTACTGGATGGTGGGCTCTCTTCATGAGCACTCCTAACCTCCCAGCCTCTCCATGAACACATCCCATGGCCAAAAATTCATGGACTCCACCACCACCCTTCAGTTTCTGAGCCGTGTTATCAGGGTCTGCATTTCACTGAGCCCAATTTTGTATGCCCCTGGCCTTTCCTGTAACTGTAAGTGTTTCCATGCACTAAGTTTTGCTGACTTGTTTCACTGGACTTTGTTTTGTCCTGTGATCTTGACACCCTTTCAAGTGACCCATCTGTATGCTTTTTGTTCTTTCCCAAATCAACCACTAACTCCTCAAGGACAAGCAGTTATGTTTTCTATTTTAACCTCTACTTACTTCAATTCAACAAACATGTTATGTCAACTGCCTTGGTGACAAGGCCTCTGCCCCCAGGAAGTGTCTGATCAATATGGATTGATTGGAAAGATCCAATGATTAGTTTGTTTTATTCTAATTTTGGAGCACAGACAAGCCTCAAGGCTCTGGGCTTGAGTGACCCATAATCTGCCCTTCATTCTGGCTGCTTACCAGCTCACACCTGCCTCCCGGCCTCCCAGTTCACATGCAGACACAAATAACAGTGCGAAACAGATATTATCCCATCTAAAAACTTTTCCTTCACAATTTTTGAAATCTAAAGGTACTGCTGAAATATTAAGAAGTTTATTTTCCAGTGGCTACAGAAAGATTTCTACACCACATATAAATCGCTAGGGCAAGATGCCTCTAAAGTACTCCCAGCTCTGGTGGGAATGCGAAATGATCCAATCACTATGAAAAGCTGTGTGGAGGTTCCTCAAACTGTTAAAAATGGAGTTACCATATGACCCAGAAATTCTACTCCCAGGAATCTACCCAAAACACACAAAAACATTAATTCAAAAGGAGGAATTTTACAGGGACTACACCTGAGAGGAGAAAGCAAACATCGTAAAATATATGCTAATTGATTGTTGTTGTTGTTGTTTTTTAAAGAAAAAAGTGCTCCCAGCTTTGATGAACAAGCTCTGAGCCTCAGTTTCTTCATCTATGAAACAGGGAGAAAAAAGTCCACCTGATGAAGTTGCTATGAAGAGTCACTAAGGTAACAGACTTATATGTTAGTATCACTAAAATGAGTCATAGCTATTATCTCTGCTAATGAGAAAATGATCAACACCAAACCATCAACTGTCAGCTGTGACTACTTCAAATGCTTTCCCACCAAAGGATTAGCCATATGGACATATAAAGGGTACAGAAGGATAGGAGAGTCTTAGACTAAAGTGACAGTGGAATGGCCGTGCTGCCATCAACTGTGGAATCAGCTTCTCCAGAGAGACACCACTCCGTCTTCAGAAAACAGGTCTTAGTTCACACTTACTGAGTCGGATTCCAAAAACACAGTCCTGTGGCGACTCCTGGAGCTAATGACTTTGCTGTGGTTGGTGGGTGTGCCAAGGAACGACTCTGGCGGGTCCAGTCCTCCCACCTACAGTGTCAGAGTCTGAGCTGCTCTCTGGTTGACATTCCATCCCCCTCCTCCAGGCCTTCCTCAGCCCCAGTGTGCAGCTGTCTCTTGCATGTCCCCTCGCGGCAGCTGGACCAGAGGCAGCTGGGCAGAGGAAAGTGAAGGGCGATAGTCATTTCTGTCACTCAGGACAGACTTCCTCAGGCTGAGCAGCTGTCAGGTGACTTCTGTGTTACAGAAGTCTTGGATTTGCTTCCTCATCCAAGGGTGCACCTGCCCTCTTGAGGCCAGGCTCCCTAAGCTACCTGGGCCCACTGTTTATCCCCTTACTTGAAAAACCCATCATTTCAGGGCCTCCCTGGTGGCACAACAGGTTAAGCACAGCACTATGAAGCTAACCAGAGCCACTGCTGCACAAGTTCGATACCCAGCCAGGAAAATTCCCACATGGCACAGCAGACTTCTCCTGTCTCGCCCACTGCTCCCCTCAGCAGTGTACTTCAGTCGATCTGCCTGTTCTGCTCCCTACTTTGTGTCTGGTGAATCCTCTCACTACCCTACACCTCTGGCCTATATCCCAGCTTCTCTGCATAAATAAATAAATCTTAAAAAAACAAAACCATCATTTCAACCACCAAACTACTCTGATAGAAGGACAGGATGGGCTCCAAACAGAGAACAGGTAGCTTCTGAAAATACACCAGGAAGTCCAAAGGGCTGTAGAGTCTTCCCTACGAGGGATCATTCTGGGAAGAACAAATAACTAAGGCATCTGGTCTCAGTTCTACCATCAAGCCTGAGTAAAAGAGCAGTTTCCTGCTCCCATCTCGTAGGCAGAGGGAGACCTGGCCAGGTCTCACACTAAAAGCAGGACATCGTCTTAGACTTCCAGTGGCTCTGGCTGAGGTGTACCATACGACAGCCCATCCTAGGAGTGTGGGGACCAATTGCCTAGGCTGAGGGGGGTTCCTAGGATGCAGGACTATTAAAGCTAAAACCAACACTGTCCCAGGCAAACCCTGAGGGGTTGGTCAACCTAGCCTGTCCCCAAAATAGCAAATCTGGGCCAGAGAACACCAGTCTCCCATTCTGCTCTGGCCTTGGTTGCCCATCATAGCTAGAAATGAACAAGGTACCATCTGACAGGAAAAGATGCTGGGTCTTGAGGGCCATGCTGCTATGAAAAGCCTCCCAAAGTGCTCTGCCCCATTTTCAGCCACTTTGATTTTTTCAACAGTTCCCTTTCCTCTCAACCATGAGCCTCTGCACAAAGCAAGAGAAAATGAGGGGAGCAGGACAGATGGTTCTAGGGTTCCCTTTAGACAACCCATCTTCTAGGATGCTGTTAATATCCCCATGAATGGCAGAGACTCCCCATGTTCGATCTAGGCTCTGGATTTTTCTCTGTCAAGGAAGGCTATTTTGAGCAAAACTTCCCTGAGGCTCAAGAACCACCCGAAGACTGGCCATGCCATCTCCCTGGGGCCCAGTGACATGTCAGCCGAAAGAAACTGAGGTCCGAGTGAGGAATTACTGAGATGGCCTCCTTTGGTTCCTGGCCTGTTTTCCAGAGTTGGTTTCTTGCATAATTGATAGATATAGCGGGGAGTAAGTCAAGCAGAGTGTCTCTTGTCCCCTGACAGCCTGAGAAGTCACATCCAAGGGCAAGTAGGTTAGGTGCCTTGAGGACACAGACTCTTAGAACTAGGGTAGCCCCCACAACCATCAAAAGCTGCTTTATTCAAGGGACTCCCCCAGGACTGAGAAGGCAGGCTCACTGACCCGACAGCGCACCCGCCCAGGACCTTCCTGTTGAGCTTTTGCTAGTTCTGATACCAGAAAAATCCCAACAGGAATGTTTCCCTCAATTGAGCATAACCCCCTCTGGGGAGACGCGAGCCTCTAATGTCCCAGACCAAGGATGAGAAGCATCTGTCCACCCTGCTCCTTGGACAAAAGGGCACAAGAGGCTGCTTGGGAGAAGACTGACACTTAGGGAGAGAGATGGGCCAAATCAGGCTCCATTCGTAGCTGTGGAAGCAGAACTCACAAAGCTCAACAACAAACACGCTGCTGTCCATGTCAGGCACCAAGGCAGGCCACCAGAGAACTCCTGCCAGGAATGGAATCTAGAACAGATCCTACATGAAGTGAACCATTCTCAGATCAGAGGAATCAGATGCCTTGAACACCAAGGCTACAGTCTCCATTCTGTGGACTCACGGTGGGTCATGCAGCCCGGGACACGCCAGGGAAGAGCTTGCCCTCTCACACTTAGCTAGGAGAGTCCCTGGCCCACCTCTATACCACCCCACTTCCAGGGAGCCCGAGAAGACAAGTAGGCCCAGCTGCCTGTGGGAGCTTCTGGGGAGCAGTTTGGCTCCTGAAGGGGGCTGGAGAGCTGCAATTATTGAGACAGGATAAGAGCTATTTTGGGAAGGAGCCGTCCTGCTGCCAAGGCTTTTGACTTCCTAAACTAAAACAAGATGCTCAAAGAAAGGGGGTGCGGGTTGCGGAGGACGGGGAGGAATGTGTTACGAGGAAATCGTAACCCCTTCTCAAAGGTACAGATTTACATGAACGGGTGAGGAAGATGCTGGCTAGTAAGACACCCCTGGCTTTGAGGAGGGCATAACCTGAACAACCCCCTCCACCAACCTCTTGCTGACTCTCCTAAGACCCTCCAAGAGCACTTACTCAGTGTGTTACAGTTATTTAGATTTTTGAGCACAGACTTTTTTATATTGTTGTTTAAATGTTTCCTGTCCATGTCTTATCTCCCTATCCAGATGGTAAATTTCTCAAGGCCAAAGAATGTGTGTGCTGTGAGGCTTTGCTACTCTCCCTCGTGGTGCCCAGTAGAGTGCTAGGCATCTGAATAAAAATTGTTTATAGAAGGGAGGGAGAGAGGGAGGGAGGAAGGAAGGAAGAGAGAATGGGAGGAGGGAGATGATTTACTGTCCTGCGTGGAGATAATCTCTAAAAGTAGCTGTTCCCACCCACAGCTGAACCCAGGGCACAGGGCTGAATAAAAAGTCATGGCAGAAGGGGTGGAAGCCACATTTCTGGCACCTCCCCTTCAGCTGTCCCGCTATCTGAGCTGAGACTGTCTGCCTCCTCTTTGGTTTTCCATCTGTAGTCAACTGTCCATCCTGGGCCAGACCATGGATGGGACCCACAAGAGGCTACACGAAGCTTTGTGTGAGAGAGATGGCAAGAGAATGAATGGAGGCAGCAAGGGCTTGAACTGTCTTACCAAACTTAGGCCAAGAAGAACTAAAATACTTATGGGAACAATGCACTGTGAAATCAGGACACTGCCAAATTCAGGACAGGGCTGCTGAGAGCAGAGTTCACCTTGTGCCTTTCCAAGCTGAGAACTCAAATAGTGTGTAACCCAGAAAATTGTCCCCTTTCTGGAGTGCCCTAGGCTGGAGAGGGGAGAGCCAAATGGGGACCAATTCAGTTCTCCAGACAGCCTTTCCACGGAACACTTGCAGGATACAGCATCTACCAAAAGGTCTCTACCCTCTCTCTAGTGCTGCAGCTAACTCAGGGAGCACCTTAATGTAAATCCCCGTGCACCCTCCCCCTGGGGAGATGCAGCCCCACAGGTGCATGACCTGGAAAGTACAACACAGGCTAGATTTCAGCCCCCACTTGCTCTCCTTGCCCATTGCCCTTGTGCAGTGAACATCCCACCCAACCATTTGGGAACAGCTCTGTCTCCCTCCGTATCTGCTGCCATCACAGGGTAAGAGGGAGACTCAGGGGGAGCACAGGAAGGCTGGAAGGGGCATTCTTACCTCTTCATCTGTCACAATGGAGAAGTAGAAGTCGGGCATTCCCAGGGGGCAGCAAATGGCATTCAGAGAGTGCCAACAGGAGGGGAAAAAGAGAATTTTACTAAAGGTATCTAGTGAACTTGGACATAACCTGGCCCAAATTCCTTGCTAGTTAGTGAAGTGGCTCGAAACGCAGCTAGCGTTTACTGAGTGCTCACTGCTGCCGGGCACCACGCTAAGTGCTTGTCATGTGATAGCTTGGTCAGCCTTCACAAGAACCTTAAGAGGTAAAGTAACTTACCCAAAGTCACAGTCAGAAATAGTGGACACAGGGCTCAAACCCAACAGCATGACTCCAGAGTCCATACCTACTAAACCTCTACTTTGCAGAGCTTCGCTCCCTCGGAAGAGCAGGGCTGCTCTCTGCCGTCCATCACTTGGAGGGTACTTGCTTGTTGGGACTGGGTCATATCCCAGGGTTCATCTCCTCCCTAGAAACTTCCTGATCCAGAGCCCTGGCCTCCCTCATACTTACAGGGCTGGGGCATATTTTGAGTCACAACACTCAAAGCAGGAACTCTTTGCACTAAGGTTCACTGTATCAGGGCAGGCTACCAACGTCCCTCCCAACAGAGAGCTCAAGAGTGCAAAGGTGGTGGACAGTGTGGGGTGGGGGGATCATCGGGCGCTGGAGATACTTAAGGATTCTGAAGTCGAAAGGCAGGATCCACTGATGGTCTCCAGGTGGAGGCCCAGACATCCTTGGTGACCCTGCCTGGGCAGCTGGGATGAGAGCTTGAGGAGGGTGAGAGTGACATATGACCCCTCAACTTGAATTAGTGTGGGGTCAGCCCTGAGTAAGACTGTGAAGGAGATAGTTTTCTTTGGTGGGTTTTTTGTCTTTTTTTTTTTTTATCACTTGATAGAT
The DNA here is from genome assembly GCA_004024925.1 of Scalopus aquaticus. Lineage (NCBI taxonomy): Eukaryota > Metazoa > Chordata > Mammalia > Eulipotyphla > Talpidae > Scalopus > Scalopus aquaticus. The sequence continues at coordinate 61,485 of PVIJ01003282.1, forward strand.
AAGACCAGCTAAACTGAAGGCCATGGGTTTAAACTTCTTCAATCCAGAAGTCATTACTTCCCACAAAGCGGGTGTGGGCAGGAGAGAACTTAAAAAGACTCTTGAAACTGAAAAATCTTCCAAGTTCCAAAGGAATAACTCTAATGGCAAGTTAGGCAACATGAAAAATTCCTCTGCTCCTTCAAGTCTGAACCCCAGGGTGTACAGTCCTAATGGACCCAGCTCTGTAGATAAGGGGCCACCCTCCCACATGTTCTTCTGCCCCACAGGCCCCCACAATGGACCCATAGGAGGGAAAAGCACAGACCTTTTAGCCACCAGATGACACGATTGTACATTTCCTCAGAGACATCTGAAAGTTAACAGAGATTGTTGCTTTTTTTCTCTGTGGGGTATATTTCTCCTATCCCCACTATTTAACATCTCCCTTTCTAGCCCCACATTTCTCCACCCAAAGGTGCTCTCAGCCCCTGATCCTCTCCAAGCAGCTCCTCCAGTTTAGTACTAAAATGTCACATTCCCACTCTCCCCACTCCGATTTTATACCTTTCTTAGAAATCTAAGTCCAGCTTCTCTATACCTCACCTTCTCCACTTGATTGCCAGAATATTTTTACCTGAGGACCCTTTCTCCCTTGAGCAGCCATTACCAGCCCTCACCCCAGCTCGGTTCTTCACCTCCATTCTCGGGAAGCAGCTTCCCACACCCTGTAAATCACTCTCTACTACCTTCCATGGAAAGGTTAAGCAGCGTTGCCTGGAAGAGTCAATGCCTGACGCCGGCCCAAGCATGGTCATCGATGTCATTAGCTTGGAGCTCAGAGAAGCTGGCAGGAAGGAATGGAGCAATGGGCTCAAGGGTGGGACTAGCTTTGGCACTGGCAGGAGGGTAGCTCTGAGGCCCTGAACGAAGAGGGGGGCCTTTCCTGCCAACCCCAATATCCCACCTCACTAAATTGGGGCTGCACCTGGGCAGTCTGCTTCTTCACATACCCAAGAAGAAAGCACTAAACCTTTGAATGGGCTGTTTGGAGGTGTGCTTGGAGGGCTGTGGCACTTCCCTCATTGGCACCCGGCTACAAGACTCCTTTGGTGGTCGTGGTGGTGGTGGTGTTGCTGGTGCTGGTGGTGGTGATGGACTTGCCTTCTCTTTCTGGAACATCAGATCCTCATGGCAAAGGTTTGAGTCCATTTCATAGAAGTACATAAAGGGGTCTAAGGGAGGACAGTACTTAAATTCAAAATCAGGTGTTGTCGGCCGGCTTTGGGGTATTTCAGCTTCAGGATTGAGTAAGGCCCACCATGAGGAGTCAGGCCCATACCTAGGTAAGGAGCGAGGGGGTAAGGGTCGTGGGGTCAGTTCCAGTTCTGCTTGGACAGATGATTTTTGGGAGAGTCCTGGAGACGTGGAGACACTTTCTGGGGCTCTCTGAGTGAGTTGTTTATAGGTGGGCTCCACAGTGACACCCATGGAAGATTTGGGGGGGCTCTCAGACATTCCTCGAGATGTCACACGGTTAGCTGACTGTACTGACTGTGCCCCTGGGGAGATGGTGACCCTGCGACCAGACTCAAAGTCTCCTCGGACTGAGGACCTCATGCTGGAATCCAATTCTGGTGGTACAAAAATCTTTGGGGAGGACTTGGTTTCGCTGCGGACAGGAAACTTCTGGGTAGACTCAGGCTCTGTACGTGCTCGGTGTATACTATCCAAATCTTTAAGGACGGACAGCCTGAGAGATGAGTCCAAGTTTATATTCCTATGAAAGTTCTTAGGTTCTATGTAAGATGAGCCAGGATGACTCATTTCAGGCTCTTGGCCGAGGGTCCTTCTGTGGACTGTTCGAGAATCTGCAGACATCTTGCTGCTGCCCAGCTGTGGGCTAGAGAGTCCCCTTGGAGATCTGATCTCAGCAGCAGTCAAATTTTTTTGGAAGGGCTCAGTCTGGATTGCTTCGTCCTTTGGGTGAACCAAAGGTCTACGGGGAACTCTGACTCCTTGTGGGTACTGGACCTTGGAGGGTGGGTTATCTTCTTGTAAGACTTGTACATTATCCTTCTGGTCCATGAAACTCAACCGGCGAGAGGACTTAATATCCGGGGTTGATGGGGTGTGGATGTTGTCATGCCATACCTTGCTCTCACCCCCTCTTCGTGTACCTTCATCTCTGGCTGGATTAATATTCCGCTGCATATACACAGCCTGGGGAGATGCTGTCTGAGTATGCTGGCTCTTTCGATGAGGAGAGGGATAGCGAATTCCATCACTTTTTGATCGGGTCTCAGTTCCTCGAGAGATGGGTACTCCAGGGAGGCCCGGTCCTGACGGGGGGGAGAAAGATCGAGAGTCCGGTGTCGAATGAGTAGCACCAGGATACACAGCTTCTAATTTTCGACGGGGCGTAGGACTCACAGCACTCCGCTGGGTTGAGGCGACAGGGAACCCATATCCCCGCTGAGGGATTGTGCTAGGAAGCTCAGACCCTCTATGTGCTGAAACTAACTTGGATCCAGTTTTACTTGTCTTGGCCATCTGAAAGGCTGCGTTCCTCTGGGGAGATCCCATATTTTACTGGTTGGCTTGTTTTTAGGGTCTTAATGAAGCCTGAATATTTACCCTCAGTTTTAAAACTTGCTGTTCTTGCACTCCCACAAAAATGGCTGTTGTTCTAAGCGTATTTCAAATAGTCTCCTTAGTTACCTGCTGATGATGTCACAAAGGGAGGCACTTCCTTCCTATTAAACATCCTGGTGTACAGTCATAATTTTTCAGAGAATCTCAAGCAGTGCCTGCAATAAAACTGTTGATTTGTCTTTGGAGTTGCACCACCAAGGCTTTAGCCAAGTTCTCGGCAAAACCAGGGTTTCCTGGTGTACAGGGATGGCTCCAGACTCCCTTACTCTCCTCAGGTAATAGGAATTCTCAAATATTCATCCAGAGAAGGAATCAGGCTGGATATCCTGTTAAGGCAAGACTACTCAAATCAACCATGCTGTGTCAACCAGTTTTAACACATTGTATGCGGGAAACGTATTTATACGTTTTATGTTGACTGGTAGTAGAGCGAGGGACATGTATTAATACATTTTTTAGAGACTAGTGGTAGAATGCAGGTAACGTATAAATATGTTTATTTTTATACTTTTCTTTTATACTTAAAAAATTAGCAAAAATGGCCTGCGCCACCTGTTAGCGCGCGATAAAAACTACCCACAAACAATGTGTTAATAAGGTACACAGTTCAAAGTCGTCCCAATTTTGCTTGGACGTGCACTATGTACAAGCTTGAAAAAGGAACTGCAGTCTTCTTCAGGTTTCACAGGTGGCTTGGCTGACCCTTGGGGTTACACGTTGTTCACATCATAAATTCTCACAATTTTTTAAGATTTTATTTATTTTTGCATACAAACTGGGGTACAGGCCAGAGGTGTGGGGCGGTGAGAAGGTTCACCAGAGACAAAGTGGGGAGCAGAACAGGCAGATCAACCAAAATATACTGCTGAGGGGAGCAGCAGGCGAGGCAGGAGAGGTCTGCTGCCGTTGACAGCTCTGTTGCGCCACCAGGGAAGCCCAATTCTCACAGTTCTTTGCCCAGGAGAGGGTAAGATAATAGAAGGAATCTGAGGTTAGTCATTGGTTTTGATCATAAATGACTGGTTGTGTACCTTGGACAAGCTATTTGACTTGCCTGAGTCTTGGACTCGTCACCTGGATACCGCTGTCTGGCAAGTGGTTGTCACACAGTAAACATGAGTGTCCTCCTCACAATCCTCTCAACTATTCTAATCAGTTGATGTCTGATTCTTGTTGATTTGCATAACTATTTTGCATAAGAGACACTGCCACCTTTCTCTCCCTTTCACATGCCTCCTCTCTTCTTTCTCATACACACCCCCCCCGCACCATATCCAACATTCCACTTTTGACTCTGAAGAGTCATTATGGCTTTAAGACGGTCAGATTCACTGCTTCTGACTCCTTCAATTCCACATTGATTAGATATACAAACCTGAAACCAAAACAACATATTTTTGATAACAGGAACCTCAAAAGATTGAGACACTGAGCTACTTACACAAGTATTTACACTATAAAACACTTTACTGGCCATTATATTCTGTTTTATAGAAAAGGATAAAAGTGGGAGAATACTTACAAGTCATCTTGAAGACACTAAAGGAAAGTCAGGTTGAAGTGAAAATCTTTCTTACTGATTTATACTTACTTGATATCTTGTCATCATAAAATTGAGACTGGTTGACTTGAATAGAGTTTTCCTACAAGATTCTATTTTAAATAGGATGATAATCTTTACTGTTAATCTTTAACCATGAGACTATCACACTTCTTGTCTAGGAAGATTATATTTCTCTTTGTAAGTTTATTTTAAGAGTGAGTCTGAACTTCCCCATCAATGTGTAACACTGCTATCACTTTTTGGGTTTTATTAAAATAAGCTCAGGGGCCTCCATGGTGGCACAGCAGTTAAAGTCTCAGCACTATCAAGCTATCTACAGCCACTGCAGCATGAGTTCCATCCCCAGACAGAAAGCTGACCCACATGGAGCAGCAGACCGCTCCTGTCTCGCCCGCTGCTCCCCTCAGCAGTGTATTTCAGTAGATTCTCTTGTTCTGCTCCCCACTCTTGTCGTTGGTGAATCCTCTCACCCTTGCCCCCGCACCTCTGGCCTCTACCCCAGTTCTAGTATGCATAAATAAGTAAAATAAATCTTAAAAAACAAGAAGTGGGGTTAAGGGACATGTTTTGGATGTTGAAGTGTTAATGATTGATATACTGATGTGAGGGGTAAAGGAATGGGAAGAATCAAGGATGTCTCCTGGGTTTCTGGTTAAAATGGTTGAATGTACAGCAGTACCACCAATTCAAAGGGGAATGTCAGAGGCGCATGTTTAAGATAAATTTAGTTTTGAATGTCAGTAAGAAACCTGAAAGAAATGCAAGTGGAGATATTGAATGTATGGGCAGATGACATATTAGCTCACAGGAGAGATCTAGTCTGAGACTCACAATTCAAATCCGGAAACTGTCAGCATATAGTGGAGAATTTAAACATGGGAGTGAACAAAGTCTCTTAGGAGGAAAACTTGGAGTGTAAAAAGATAGAGGCACAGTTCCCAAAGGGGACTATGCTGGAGTATCAGAGAGATATAAAGAAAACCAGATGGTAGTATCAGGGAACCAAGGGGAACAGGCTAAGATATCAAATAGACAAAAAGGCCAAGAGTGGTCCTGGGATTTAGGAATACACAAGTCACTGGTGACCTAGGAGATGGCTGGAGACTAGAAAGAATAGAATTCAGATTACGGTGGGTTGAGAAATGAGTGGAAGGTGAGGCAGTAAACACTGCAGGTGATAAACGACTCTTTTATTCAGAACTCTAACTGCAGTGGGGAGAAAGAGATGTGGCAGTGGCTGGAAAGTCAAGTAGGATCCAGGGAATACCTTTGAAAGATAGGAAAAATTCAAGTGTGTTAAGTGATGAAAAGAAATTAATAAAGAGGGTTGAAGCTACTGAAAAGAGATATGATAATCTAAGAAGCAAACCCTCAGCAAACAGAAGATGAAATTGCTCCTGGACAGAATGGGGACACACCTCCTCCACTGTTACAGGAAGAAGGAAGAATAGGTGTACAACAGCTTCATCTCTAGTTCACAGTCAAGTGCTCTACTTACAACTGGTCTTCTGTTCTATGGAACAGATATGGTCAGGAGAGTAGTTTGATAGTGGGAAGCTGGGTTCTCTTCTGATGGCTTCTGTTTTCTGCACAAAGCTGGAAGTAAAGTCATCTGTTGAATTTTTGTAGTAAGTGAAAGATGGAAGTTCGAAATAATACTGCTGGTAGTGAGAGAAGCAGCATAGTGGGACTGCCACATGCAGGAAAAGAACTAATGTATATACAGCACCTGGCACATAATAGGTACTTCACAACCAATAAATAGCTACCACAACTATTATTATTTAACCAAATACTTAGCCAAATATGTCCAAATTACTTAGTCATTGGCCATATAGAAGATACTTTGCTGGCCTTGTAGACAAGAGTGCAATATGCATGGGAATGTGTGCAGAATTTTATGAACACAGTTAGACGACATTATAACTCACCAGTTTATCATGATATGTCTGCCATTAGTCCTAATATTTCTATGTATGTTGGTTTTTTAAATTGTATTATTTTCTACTGCAGTTACATTGGTTTAAGACTCTGTGATTTAGGGATATAGATTCACACCTCTTCAGATACACCACACCATACCTATGCATATTGATTTTGTCTCACCAACTAGAGTAACTTTTTTGAGAGGAAAGAATACGTATTATACATCTCCATATCCATCAAAATTTCTTACACATGGAATTATTTGAAAACTATTTTTCTTTGGTTTTCCTTTGTTTACAATAGCAAGCAATTGTTTCTTTAATTTGTACCTTCCTATTTTACTTGTGCTGGATACAATTTTGAGGGGCTAAGAACTGTTTGTTGTTTGTTTGTTTTTAAAGATTTATTATGCACACAAGAATTAGGATATAGGCCAGAGGTGTGGGGGTGAGAGGGTTCACCAGAGACAGAGTGGGGAGCAGAACAGTCAGATCTACTGAAATACACTGCTGAGGGGAGCAGCAAGTGAGACAGGATAGGTCTGCTGTGCCTTGTGGGTTAACTGCCTGGCTGGAGATCAAACTCATGCAGCAGTGGCTGGCAATAGCTTGATAGTGCTGAGACCCAACCCCTTGCACTACCAGGGAGGCCCCTGGCTAAGAACTGTTTGAATCTGACCATGCACAACAGGAACTATTTGGTTTCACAAACAAAACACCTACTACTTTCTAAGACAAAAAAAAAAATGTTAGCAGGCTAGTACTGCACAACAGCATATAGCTTCCAAGAAAAGGTTTTTATTCAGATGTGAAGGCTTCAAAGTAGAAGTGATGAAGGTAGACCAACCCTCTAAAAAGTAAGCTAAACACATGTGTGGATCTAGCAGTAGTCAGAAGAGGCTAAATTAGGGAAAATGTTATCTTAGCCTTAGCATAATTTCCTTCCTCCAAATACCAATGATGTCAGGTATATCATCTGATCTACAGAGAGATACTTGATTACCTTAGTTAAAAATATCTTGCATTTTCATTCCCACCTTTTATCATGTAAGTCAATTCTAGCTGGGATGGCAATAAGGCAATTCTGGCCAAGAGGAAGGCAGAGTCTTCTGTCATAAAACACAGACAACTGGTACCAGTTTGCATGGTGGGGAAAGCAGTAGTTGCTTATTTGTCAAACTTTTTAACAGAAATTAAAACCTCTTTGGGTAGTGGTTTCTCTCCCATTAGTCCCCTCAACTCAAAATAGATCTTACACAGTTAAAACCTAATTGGTATTAAAAGTAAACATTTTATTATATAACAGAAGTTAAGGTTTTTGAAAATCTGTATCAACAAAACCCAAGGCCATTCTGGGCACAGTGAAAAAATTCTACAGTCAAAACTACCTTTCATTTTGCAGAAAGGTGACTGAAAACATACGACTAAACATGCTGCAAACAGACTGGGCCACGTTTTTATGTCTATTGTGGTAGCTGATCACAGAGCAAGTGATCAAATCATTGCCCTGATGGTGACTGAAGCAGATGAGGGAGGAAGGGGGCTCACAACCATGACACTCAACGCAGGCCACGAGTCCATTCCTGATCCAGTTCTGGTCAGTCTGACAAGTCACTCTGATCCAGTACGATTATCCTATAAGAAATTTTTTTTAAAGAACAGAACATGAGTTTCAAGTTGGGGCATGTTTTTTAAAGACACAAATGATAACCTCTTTCTATTCAGTTGAACGACAGGGAAAGGAACCTTGACCTTTACAATCTAGGGAGATGATCAAAAACTGTGTCATGGAAATGCAAAATGACTGCAAAAGGATAACCACAGCTTATATATACCCTCTCTCTGTCTAAACTGTTCTAGTGTTGACTTAACTAAAACCAGCATTTTCACCTTATATTTTAATTAATTAGAAACATTAACATTTTAAAAATTAAGCAACTGGGAATTCAAAGCTTTGCCATTAATGTTTATTTAGATGCTGGTAAATGTTTAAAGTTGTCTATGTTTATGTTATCTGCTTATGTTGTCTATGAAGGGTGAACTTTGACCTACAAACATCTGATAGCTCATTACCTGGAGGGCTCAGACCAACCCAGTCGCTTCCAAAAACAGGATTTTAGTTCATCTTGAGGAAATATATAGGAAGAACAAAAAAACAACCTGATTACTTTTAGGTCAAAGGGTACAAACGTTAGAAGTCACTGTAATAATTTTTTTAAAGATTTATTTATTTATGCATACAAACTGGGGTGTAGGCCAGAGGTGTGGGGTGTTGAGAGGGTTCACCAGAGACAGAGTGGGGAACAGAACAGGCAGATCAACTGAAATACACTGCTGAGGGGAACAGCAGAGAGGTCTGCTGTGCCATGTGTGCCAGCTGGGTATCAAACTCGTGCTGCAATGGCTGCCGACAGCTCCAAAGCACTGTACTTAACCCGCTGTGTCACCAGGGAGGCCCATCACATTAATAATTTTGATAAACATCAAAATTATTTAGAAAGGGTTCCCAGATACTATACATAATATTCCTATACTTTCCCCTGTAGTTCAGTTCAGGTTTTCTGTTAACTGCCAATCATGACTTCATCACAAAACATCTTCCAATTCTATTTCTAAAGCAAGCCTTTAGTTTAGGGTACACTGTTTTAGCTGTAACAGAGAAAGGACCTTCTAAAAACACAGTTAATGAGGCTCCCCTCCTAACATTCTGAGGCCACAGCAGTGCACACCAACGCGGCTGGTTCACAAAGTCCCTGCATTATGTTCTCATACTAGCTAAAATCTCACACACTGTGGACCTGTGCCAATTGAGTCCTGGAGGAAACATAATGCACCCCTGAACTTTAATGACATCACTACTTACAGAGATATAGTCAGAGTTAAGGGAACAATCAAGGGACAGCAAGGCATACAGTGGCCAGCAGCAGTGTGAAACCATGGTCACTCCTAAGTCTGAAGGGACGGGGGTGAAGGTGGGACAGGCCAGTTACTAGAGCCCAGTATGAACTGGAACTGGGAGGGACTGAGTGCCTTAAAGAAGCTGCACTTGTGAAGGGATACCACTTCTATGAGGGGCTGATGTAGGCAGGCAGAGAATATTGTACCCCAACTGCTCTGCTGTCTTCTGATCTTCTGCTGGGCCTTCCCAAGAGGAAGCCAACTGGCCAGGAAGACCAGGAAATGAGGTCAAAAAGGGTCTGCACCCCCGGACAGAGAAAGGAAAATAAGAATGGACTGGAGAAAGGCTGAAAATAATACCAGTTGATCTGAAAGAGTTAATGTCTCTAACTTCTTGAGTAGGAGGAACTTAAATAAAAGAAGGCATCATTTAAGACTGGTATATCAGAAGTCTTAAAGGTTATTAAAATAGTTACAAATACTCATACATAAATCACATTACTATAGAGTCCCATTGAAATGCTACAATTTATGATTTCTTTTTGGATTCTACAGCTTGTATGAGAGCCAAATTTAGAACGCTAGACAGTTAGAAGCAAAACATCTTTCCAGACAATAGGCAAGATAAGGATGATGAGAGTGGCCTAAAGCTTGCTTTAGAAATAGAATTGGAAGATGTTTTGTGATGAAGCTATGATTGGCAATTAACAGAAAACTGAGCTGAACTACTGGGGAAAGTATAGGAAGATTATGAATAGTATCTGGGAACCATTTCTAAATAATTTTGATGCTTATCAAAGACCAAGAACCACAGGCTACATGATAAATGATCACTCAGTCATACCTTCGTCAGAAGTCCCTAAAAAGCTCTCTGATTTCCTTCTTTCTGGCATGGGGCATGCTTCCCCTTTCCTCTTCTTTTCACCAATTTCTTGATCCTTGATACTTGTCTCCCTTTAACGACAACGATTTGGGGTGTCAAGCCATATGCCTAATGACCAGAGGAACAGAACCGTGCTCTAAAGGCAACATAATAAATAGCTAAAACTAATGGATTGTTCCCTGTGGGTCAGGCATTGATTCAAGCACTAGAATGTGTAGTAACTCATTTAATTCTCATCACAACTATGTAAACAATAAACTATCCCCAAATAAGGAAACTAAGGAACAGGAGAGCTAAATTATACGACTGACAGGCCTAGCGCTGGAGATTTGACACAGGCAGTCTGTCTCAGACTCTGCTTTCAACCACTAGGGCTATACAGTCTCAAGACAAAAAGCATTGTAATTGGTTTTACAACCACCATTTATTTTACTTCCTAAAACTCTCTGTGAAGTGAAATATCTCACTGATGGGTCTACTTAAGATCATACCTATCAAAGAACTCCCTGGTAGCCTAGGGGTTAAGTATCAGCGCTAGCACTGCGACAGCCCCACCCCTACCACCTGAGTTCAATCCTGGCCAGGGAGCTGACCCACATGGTGCAGTAGAACTCTCCTGTCTCACCCACTGGTCCCCTCAGCAGTGTACTTCAGTGGATCTGTCTGTTTTGATCCCTACTCTACCTCTAGTGAATCCTCTCAACCCCCACATTTCTGGCCTATACCCCACTTCTTTTATGTAAAATAAAATCTAGGAAACAAAATTAAAATCATACCGGTCAAAACTGGTATGAAGAAATCATTTTCTCTTTTCTCTACAAAAGCTCTTTAAGCCCTACCCCTCGCATCTCCAGGCCCTAGCATAGCACTCAGCTCACTGTTGAGCACGTGGATCAACAGATGCCAGCTGGACCACTTCCTTCTGTTTTCATTTAGTGGGTATTAAATATACATATATATGTAAAAGAGAAATAAAGCTAGCTAAAATGAAAAGGATTTTTTTGCCCCCCTAACTTCTCATCACTAACAGGACTATTGGCTCCAGAGTCGGAAAGGCCTTCAGGTTAATTTCTACCTCCATCCCAATGCCCCACCAGAGTCATCCAGCTCATCTGCATGAGCGGGAGAAGCTGTTGTTAAAGTAAATGGAAATGGAGCCATTTCCCTAGCAGAGTGTTATGGCTGTTACAAAGTTTGTGCTTTACTGAATAAAAATCTTTTACTTGACAGTTTCTAGTCACTAACGCTGTCCTTTAGGGCAAAACAGATTAAGCTGACTCTTCACTTTACACTATTTCAGGTATTTGAAGGCAGCTATCAAATTCTCTACTCCATCTGCTCTTCTCTGGCCAAGCCTCCCCAGCAACTTCAGCTGTTCTCATATGACATGGTTTCCGGATCTCTGCTGTGATGTGGCCACCCTCTTCTGTTTGTGAATGTCCCTTTTAAAACACGACATCCAAAAAGGAGCCCTCTGTTGTGCCCTACGAGTCCTCTTACCAATGTGAGACATCACCTTCATTTGGACAGAACATTTCTGTCTGTTCAGCATTAATGCTGCACTGACCTTTTTAGCTATTGCATCAAACTGAGGCTTCAAAGATTCACTGTCCATGCCTCCTCCAAGAAGAATTTCCTGAATTCTTCCCTCTCAAAATGCATGCTAAGTGCTGGGTGTATAAAAATAAGACATACTTCTGGCCTTCAATGTAATTACAGAGAGTGGAAACTTCCAATCAAAAATTCTCCATTGGATGAGATCTCTTGCATTCTCTGCTTTTAGATCTAAATGTTCACCTTTATCTTTTAGAGAAGGCTACATTTCTACTTGTCCAGATCACTGGACTCTAGTCTATCACCCACAACATTGACTCTTAGATTTGTGTTACGTAAAAACCTGATAGCCATGCTTTAATTTAATTCAGTGGATTTGATTCAAATGACTGATGAAAATGTTGAAGGTGACAGGGTCTAAATACAGCAATCTTAGAGGATTCTGTCTCTAATGCTATCAATCTTTTAGTCAGTATCTTGAGCACTGTGGGTAGCTGGCAGAAGAGAGGTGGGAGAGTGCAGACAGGAGTCAGGGCCGGCTTATCTACTGCAGTGTAATACCATTGGCAGATATGTATTCTCCAAGGAACTTAGGTTTTTTTTTTAAGATTTTATTTATTTATGCATACAAGAGCTGGGGTGTAGGCCAGAGGTGTGCGGGGGTGAGGATTCACCAGAGACAGAGTGGGGAGCAGAACAGGCTAAGCAGGCGAGACAGGAGAGGTCTGCTGTACCATGTGGGAATCTCCCTGGCTAGGGATCAAACTCATGCTTTAGTGGCTGCTGATAGCTTCATAGGCTGAGACTTAACCCCTTGCGCTACCAGGGAGGCCCAGGTTTTGTTTTTTTTTTTTTAAAGAACTCCCCGCTTCCTGGAAAAGAAAAAAATGATTCCCTGATTAACCTTGCAGATCCTTTAGGAAGATCCTGTAGCTCCACACTGTCCTCAGGTGTCCGCAGCCATCTTTCCAGGTCCTCGTCAAGAGTAGAGTGAGCTCTGTCCAAGGGTAAATGAAGAGAATTGAGACTACAGTCCCCTGACACAAAGGCACAACACTTTAGAGTGGGAAAGGACCTTTAAACTTGTGCTTTCACTCTACCTATGGGAAAAACAGAGCTCAGGGCGATTGGTTATTTAGTTACAGAAGTTATACAGACTTGCAGGGGTCCATATGGTTGGATCCAACTTACATATGCATCCACCAAAGCCTTCCTTTAACCCCTTGACAAAAAACCTCAGAACCTATGAGATCAGTACTCATTAAAACACAAAGGAGGAATTTCCTATCATTTGCGGCAGAATATAAAAATATTCTGCAGTGCTTCCCCCAGAATCCGCAGGGCAAGGATTAGGAGGAGGCAAGTAGTACAAGTGCAAGATTCAGATCGTGTCTTTCTTTAAAATTTAGTTATTTTGTTCATCATGGATTTTTCTGCACTGATTTTGATGTTTTTTAAGTTGCACTGAAATAGTTCGATTTTTTTTTAAAGATTTATTTATTTATACATACAAGCTGGGGTACAGGCCGGAGGCGTGGGGCGGCGAGAGGGTTCACCAGAGACAGAGTAGGGAGCAGAACAGGCAGATCAGAAATACACTGCTGAGGGGAGCAGCGGGCAAGGCAGGAGAGGTCTGCCGCACCATGTGGGATTCTCCCCGGCCGGTCGTCAAACTCGCATCGCATCGCGAGCTGTCGACAGCTCCACAGCGCAGCACTCAACCGCTGCGCCACCAGGGAGGCCCAAAATAGTTCGATCTTGATTCCTGGGTTCTTTAGTGTCCCCTTCAATGCTGTGCCCCAGGAGTGGTCTCACTCATCTCACCCCAGTATGGGTCCTGAATGACAGGACAAAGCAAGAGAAGTCAAGAGGCAAAGGAGGTGAGCCAAGAGGCTTACTTTACAACACAAGTCAAAGGAGAGCTCCAAATCAGGAAAAGAATCAGGTTTCTTGGGACAATCTTGTGTTTTTAGACTGAATTGTTTAGATGATTGCCCCCATTTTCTCTTATTTGCTAAGAAAGATCTAAAAATCCTCTTCTAAGAACTTTAATTAAAATGCTTTGAAAGAAGTTGAAACTGGTCTTTGCTTAGGAAAATGATGTAAAAACAAAAATCATCAGATAATCCTATTAAGAAATGAGCAAAGGATTTAAATAGATATTTGTCCAAAGATATCCAAATGGCTACTGAGCATATGAAAAAATATTCAGCAACACTAGTCATTTGGGAAATGCAAATCAAAACCACAATGAGATATCATTCATACCTTTAGGATGGCTACTATCAAACAAACAGAACAAGTATTGGCTAGGATGTGAAGAACTTGGAACCCTTGTGCACTACTACTGGGAATGTAAAATGATGCAGCTGCTGTGGAAAACAGTATGGTATTTCCTCAAAAAATTAAAAATAGATTCACCATATGATCCAGCAATATGTCTGGGTATATATCCAAAAGAACTGAAAGCACAGTGTCTCGAGGTATTTGTATGCCCATGTTCTTAGCAGCATTTTCAGAGCAGCCAAAAAGGTGGAAGCAATCCAGTGTCACCAATAGGTGCTTAAAATAAAGTGATCTCTCTCTCTCTCTCTCTCTCTCTCTCTCTCTCTCTCTCTCTCCCCTCCACCCCCACAATGGAATTCAGCCTTAAAAAGAAAGAAATTCCAAAATATGTTACATTGATGAACCTTGAAGATATTACTCTAAGTGTAATAAGCAAACTACCAAAGGACAAATACTGTATGATTTCACTTATATGAGATGTCAAAAACAGTCAAACTCATAGAAATCATAAGTTGGATGATGGTTTCTAGGGGCAGGGATGGGGGAAAGCGAAATTATTTAGTAGGTATAGCGTTGCAGTTTTGCAAGATGAAGTTCAGGAGATGGTTGCACAACAATGTGAATATACTCAACTCTATTGAACTGTACACTTAAAAATTGTTAAAATGGTAATTTCACGTTATGTGTATTTTCCCGCAATTAAAAAAATTTAAATGAACAACAAAACTTTTTAGAAATAGGAGCTATTAGGATGGTATGGAAAACACTAGAGGAATTGTCTTATTTGTCAACATTAGAAAAAAAACAAAGAGTTTTTTTTTAATTATTTTAAAGTCAACTTTTTCTGTTACCTCTCTGTGTCCTCTTCTAAATCCTGAGTTTCTTTGGTACAAAGCATACTTTCTTCTCTCTTACTTTTAGTTTCGTGTTCTTCTAAGTGCCTTTGATCTAAAAACAACAGAAAGACCTAACCTGATTAGAGCCACAGAAAAATAGTGGAAAATCCTGCCTTAAAACACAAAAAATTAAGGCTAATCAGTGGTCCCTGAAATAAGCAATGCACTAGTTCTCCGCTTCCCAGGAGAGCAGGGGCCAGGTGGCAGCCTGCAGGGCGCCTGTATTCACAGCAGCTGCTTCTGGGGTCTTGGGAGCTCTTTGGTGCCAGAAGAAGCGACAGGACATCTTGTCTGTGCCAAGGCTCGAGAGTGAGAGAAAGCAGAGGAAAGAAAGGGCACATATCGAGGAGGCAAGAGACCCTGAAACAAATCACACAATTCACTCTGGCAGACCATCCTGTTCTGACTTGTTAGATGTTTCCAGGGAGGAATCCGGGTGGGGAAGAATCGTGCCCTTTAATGTATGCCAGGCATTTTACATATGCTATCTCATTTCCTCCTGCTAGCAGTCCTCTGAAGGGAAGGGAACTAACATTTGTTAAGTATCTCATAGCGTAACAGGCACTGTACATGGAGCTATTTATTATGCACATCATGAGGCAGGAATTATCCTCTCCGTTTTACAGTGAGGGTGACTGAGGGTCATAGCCATTCAATAGTCTGCCATACAAAAGTAAGTGGAGGAGTGAGAATGGAGGTGGAATTCGATCTGACTTCAAGGACCACACTTTCCCAAGTGAACCCCCTGTGCTGCTCAGGACAGCATTAAAGCAAAACTGGAGGAAAAGAGCAGGGTGGTTCCAGCTTACCACTTGCGGAGACGTCCACATGACTCCCTGTGTTCTCATCCAGCACGGTGCATGGGACCTGCTGCTGCTTCAGGAGCTCTGTCACAGAACAAAAGGCAACTTATTTCTTCCTTACAACTGCCCCTTCTTTCGGACAGTGATTCTCAAAGAGTGGTCCTCAGACCAGCAGCATCGGTATAACCTAAGAAGTTGTTAGATATGCCAGTTCTTGGGTCTCGTCCCCAGTTTACTGATCCAAAAACTCTGGGCTTGGAGTCCAGTAATCTGTGTTTTAAAATGTCTTCCAGGTGATTCCGATGCCTGACAAAATTCGAGGGAAGACCACTGCTTTAAAGCATTCCATGTTTAAAAGGAATTCCTCAAGTATGACAAAAATCCCATACAACACTAAAATGAAAAATAAAATGATGACAGGTAACAGTGACAGCTTGTGTCACTGGTGCCTTATCTAACTGACATACAGTAATTCGAGATTAATATTCCCAACTAATTTTCACAACAGGATCAACTGTGTTATTGTTATTCCTGTTCATCAA
Source organism: Scalopus aquaticus (assembly GCA_004024925.1). NCBI lineage: Eukaryota > Metazoa > Chordata > Mammalia > Eulipotyphla > Talpidae > Scalopus > Scalopus aquaticus. The sequence goes on from PVIJ01003282.1 coordinate 77,470, forward strand.
ATGAGGAAATGATAAAGAAAGGATAGGAACCTTGCCTAGAATCACACAGAGAGTAAGACATAGAATTAGTATTTGAATCCAGTCTGGCTCTAAAGTTTATGTACTTTTTTTAAGTTTTGTGATTTTCACTACCTTTTTTTTTTAACTTATTAATTTATTTTTATTATTTCTGTGTAGAAGGTTTGCAGTGTCTTAGACTTAACCCCTAAGCCACCAGGGAACCCCTAAAGTTTATGCTCTAAATCTCTGTTTTATACAATCTCATGAAGTTTGTCGTAATTCAAAATGTTCCCCATCTTTATTGGCTTATATTTCATATTTTTTATCTAATCTATATAAAGACAGAAGGAATTTCCAGCTCCTAAAGAATGACTCACTAGTCCAAGACAAGCAACAGCTAAACTCAGTACACTGCTTAGCATCTGTCAGATGCTCAGTCTCCTTAAAAAGCTCCCCAGAGCAAAGTGAAGCAGAGCAGAAGACAGCTGCGAGGCACACAGACAGGAAACCTGGGCTGGCCGGATGGTGCAGCTGCAGGCTCTCCCTTCCTGCAGGTCAGGAAGCAGGCATACCTGGCAGTTCCTCATAAGATTATTTCATGTAATTTGAAATTAGAAAAAAATTATTTATATCCTTGTTCAAAGTAGTTCCTTGTTGACCTTAAAAGATCACCTACATCCTAAGATGGTAAAGGACCTTTAGGCCCTTGTCAAAAGCCAGCAGCATTACATGTGGAACCTCCAAAAGAGCAGGTGTTAGCTCCAGGTCACTCCCCAGCACCCTCTTTTTTTTTTTAAAGAGAACTTAGCCTTGATTTCTTTTTTTTTTAAGATTTATTTATTTATGCATACAAACTGGGGTACAAAGGTGTGGGGGGGGCGAGAGGGTTCAGCAGAAACAGAGTGGGGAGCAGAACAGGCAGATGGATGGAAATACACTGCTGAAGGGAGTAGCTGGCAAGGCAGGAGAGGTCTGCCATGCCATGTGGGTATCTCCCCGGCCAGGCATCGAACTGACAAACTGACATGGCCGCTGCTGACAGTGCCACAGCACAGAGCTTAACCACTGCGCCACCAGGAAGGCCCCCAGCACCCTCTTAAGGGGAAACAGCAACACAGCGATGATATATCACAATTCCGTGGGAGGGACCATTATCAGGAGAAACTATTCAAGTAACCTAGTGACCCACCTCAAAGTACAGATAGCACCTCGAAATCTGGCCCTGAGAGTGCCCATAAGTAAAATAACAGTTTCCACTGAACATGCTTGGGTACAACAGTGCCATGAGGTAACACTGTTGAAATGGGGAGGTCCACAACGTAAATGCAGAGAAGATAGCAGAATCCAGAGGAAAAGTAACACTAGGGTCAAACTGCAAATGAACTTACAAGTGCTGTCTTAAATCACGACTGAGGAATAGACGACACCCACCTGTGTAGGACATGTGTGGGTGCAACTACACTCACACAAGCAGCAGTTTCATCACTATACTAAGAGGAGCAACCAGGGCCTTCCTGGTGCTTCAGGGTTAAAATCTAAGCACTATGAAGCTGTCCGAAGCCACTGCAGCATGAATTCGATCCCCAGCTTCCCACATGGCGCAGCAGACCTCTCCTGCCTCGCCCGCTGCTCCCTCAGCAGTGTACTTCAGTGGATTCGCCTGTTCTGCTCTCCTGTCTCTGGTGAATCCTCTCCACTCCCTGCACCTCTGGCCTAGACCCGTTCTTGGATGCATAAATAAATTTAAAAAATCTTTAAAAAGAAGAAAAGGAGCAACCAGAGAGGAGCAGTTTGCAAGGTCTGCCTAGGGAGTCCTCAAGGGGGATAGCCAGGGTGGGGCCGGGGGTCCTAAATGCCTAAACCAACAACCCTGTGAACATTTGGCAACCTGTGGCATTTGGGGAGGGGTGCAGTGTGGCAAGGACCTATGGTTACAGAAAAAGGAAAACCAAGGGAGGTCCTGGCAGCTCTGAGTGGCTCCACCACGTTCACTCGGACAAAGTTCATGGGTTGGGGTTGTGCCAGCCTAGAAGGGAGCTTCCACTGATTCAGACCAGGTAAGTCCTCACTCACATCCCTCTACATGATGAGACACAGAACCTCAGAGACCTTGATAACCCTGGCCCTTGAGAAATTCTCTAGAGTTCCCATACGAAGAATTGGATCATCAATAGTTGATGAGATGCATATTCTGTGGGTGAGGGGTTGGCTGACGAGGCTGTCAAGAAGAGGCGTCAGGTCTTTCCTGGAGAAGCAAATCACCTGCCCCAAATGTTTCTATAACATTTCATCATTTAATTTCAGCATCAGCTCTGCTGGGTAGGGCCAGCCCATCCAAAAGCCCAGCTGCAACCAAAAGTGAACTGGCTACAGCTCAGTCTCTGCCTGAAATGGAACATTCTGGTCTCATTAGTTTTGTGCCCTCTTGAAAGGGAAGCATCCATGATGCCAATACCTTTAATACCTCCTCTGAAGGCAAGATTCAAAGTACAGGGTGTTTTGGTCTGAGTAGCCAGACTTCAGGCCTCCAAGGTATGCAAGTTTGATTCAAAAAGGAGACATGAGAATTCTTTTAATAAAAGGAATTCATCGCAATAAACCACTTGAATGCTGTTATTTCCTCTTAGGATCATTACCATAGTTCCTTTAAGTAATAAAATGAGAAAAGACACAGGCCAATTATCTTGGCCAGGCTTCCATGGTAATTTGAGGCCCATTTTATTGAAAAACTCCCCTTTCCTGAGTTCTGGACATTCAATCAGACCACATAGGGTCTTTTGTACTAGGGCTCACACCAGAGATAGGGAATCATGTTGCGGTCAGTGACCAGCCCTAACGGGGCCAGGCAGCACATTCTATATTGAATATCCCTTACCGATTTCGTCAAGTAGCTCCTGGGATGGTGGCGGTAGTTCATCAATGTGATGCTGTGAGATGGCTTCTACCAGTTCTTCAAAAAGATAAAGGGGAAAATGACGTAATACCTTCCTGGACCCCAACTGGACTTTCTAGGCTCCAACATGGATTTGATTTAGGAGTTCTTGATGAAACAAACTACGGATTTTCTAGGCTCCCACATAGATTTGATTTAGTATTTCTCAATGATGAAATAAACTAAGGTGAGAAGAAAGTCTTTTACATTATCATTTCTTGTTGAGACCTAATATGTGAATGGTTTAGCTCCCCCTTTTACCCAAACCCTATCCTATATCAGCCCTTAACCCAGTCTTGCTTGATCTCTATCCCCTCTATCCCCAAGGAGACTTGAAATAGGTGAAGTACAAATTCTTACTAAGGGGTTTGGGAACCAATCTGGACTAGGACTTCTGGAGGGATACAGAGGTTCTGGACCAGTCAGAGTGAACAAAAACCATGAATTGTGAAGACTTTCTCTATAGATTATCAGGCCAGAGATAAATGGAGAGTCATACTTTGGGTCTTTCCCTAAGATCTCAACTATAACATCAACTGAAAACCCCTCAGGATAATTCACAAATTCCCTATCAACTGACAGAAATTCTAAGAGCCTTATGTAAGACATAAGACATTAAAATTAATGCAGCAAAAGCAGGATGTCTCAAGAGCTGGCAACACTCTCACACCCCTTGATTTCAAAACTGTCTTCTAAGTATCTATCCTAAGGAAAGGATCAGAGGTGGAGATTAAGATTTTTTTTTACAAAGAGCACACATTAGGAAACAATCTAAATCTCCAATTTAAGGGCATGGTTAAGCACAAGTAGAATGCGCTATTATGTAGCCATTACATATATTTGGAAATAATTTTTAATGACAAGGGAAAATACTCAAAATATATCAACAACAAAAAGAAGTAGATGAAAGCTGATTATCATATAATCTCACCTCTGCTAAAAATATATATCTGTGCATTTCTGAAAGCATGAAAAAGGTGGGCCTCCCTGGTGGCGCAGCGGTTAAGCGCTGCGCTGTGGAGCTGTCGGCAGCGGCGACAACGAGTTCAACACCCGGCCAGGAGATTCCCACATGGCGCGGCAGACCTCTCCTGCCTCGCCCACTGCTCCCCTCAGCAGTGTATTTCCGTCGGTCTGCCTGTTCTGCACCCCACTCTGTTTTTCGCCACCCCATGCCTCTGGCCTGTACCCCAGCGTGTATGCATTAATAAATAAATCTTTTAAAAAAAAAGCATGAAAAAGGTATGTAACAGAAAAGTACATGAAGATAAAAAACAGTAAGGTTAAATGATGGTTTTCTTTTTTAAGGTCTTCATTATTTTCCAGGTTTTCTCCAATGAGTACATTTTACTTTTATAATCAGGGGTGGAGGCAGTAATAGCATTTTCATTTGAAAGTAATGCAGCATCCAAGATGTGAATAAGGCTTCCAACTCACTATAATGAACTTGTATTTTGATATTAAACACAGTACCTTTTGGCAAGCTCCTTTTCTGGGTGGCATGGAATAAGGTGTCAGGAGCTTTAGCAATGATAGAAGAACGAGTCCTGGTAAATGCAGACAACCTTTTCTACAAGATATAAACATGGTCATTGACACAAGTATTGAGTAAAAAGGTCTGTGAAGCTCAATCATTTCCAAGATGAAGCTTGCACATCATTGATGAATTAAGTCATTTGTGGCTTGAGTCAAACTTATTCAAATGTTACCCTTCAGGGAAGCTTTCTCACCCCTCTTGATCTCTGCAGCACTCAGTACTTACCTCTGGGTTACACCCCAGCCTTTCTCATTAAGCTGTGAGCCCCCATGGGGCAAGGACTGCGTCTTTTGTATTCATACCTGTATTCCTAGAAAAGGGCCTGGCACTTAGAACCAGCCCAATCAATAGTTGTTACGTAAACACACAAAAATTATTTCTCTATTTCAGAGTCAGACTTTTGTAAGTAAATGCCCAAAAGAAGATGATTTTTACTTTAAGTCCAAAGCATGTAATCGACTGGTCCACAGGACGGTCAGTTAGGTTGATAAGTAAGGAACTTAATAGTTTTCTTGGAAACTACACATATGAAATATGGGGTGGGAAGGGGAAAAGAAGGAGAAAGTACAGTATGAGGGAAGAGGAGGAGATGTTTACAATTATGTGGTTTTTGCTGCAGACTATTAGTTCAGGAGTTCAGAGAAGGGGCAGTTAACCAAAACTCTCAGAGGACTTTAAAGATGAAACAGATGGGCCTCCCTGGTGGTACAACAGGTTAAGTTGCAGCACCATGAAGCCATCCAGAGCCACTGCAGCACAAGTTCGATACCCAGCCAGGGATCTCACCCGCTGCTCCCCTCAGCAGTGTATTTCAGTCGATCTGCCTGTTCTGTTCCCCAGTCTGTCTCTGGTGAATCCTCTCACCCCCATCCCACACACACACACACACCCACATCTGGCCTACAACCCAGCTTGGATGCGTAAATAAAATAACTTTTTATTTTTTTTTAAAGATTTACTTATTTATGCATACAAGCTGGGGTACAGACCAGAGGCGTGGGGCAGCGGGAGGGTTCACCAAAGACAGAGTTGGGAGCAGAACAGGCAGAGACAGAAATACACTGCTGAGGGGAGCAGTGGGTGAGGCAGGAGAAGTCTGCCACGCCATGTGGGAATCTCCCTGGCCGGGCGTGGAACTCGAGTCGCTCCACTGTGCAGCGCTCCACTGCACCACCAGGGAGGCCTAAAAGAACTCTAAAAAAAAAATAAAGACAAAGCAGAACTGGAGCTTCCTCAAGTGGGTTGGGTATGGTCAAAGAGAGAGGACAATGGGGCCTCCCTGGTGGCGTAGTGGTTAAGTGCTGCGCTGTGGAGCTGTTGCCAGCTGTGGAGCTGTTGCCAGCTGTGGAGCTGTTGGCAGCTGCAATGTGAGTTCGACGCCCAGCCAGGGAGATTCCCACATGACGTGGCAGACCTCTCCTGCCTCACCCGCTGCTCCCCTCAGCAGTGTATTTCTATTGCTCTGCTTGTTCTGCTCCCCACTCTGTCTCTGGTGAACCCTCTTACTGCCCCAAACCTCTGGCCAGTACCCTAGCTTGTATGCATAAATAAATAAATCTTTAAAAGAGAGAGAGGACAATGCAGGTGAAGGTAGTACCATAAGCTATGACGGAAGTGGGATGTTTAGATAAACCAAAGCATTATATAGGAGAGAGAAGGGGGAATAAAAGCACAAAACCCAAGATCTACCCTGTAATACAGGCTCAGAGGGGAGCCCCAGGAAAGCCTGGAGATTAAAGTGTATTTCTTATTTTCTTTGTAACATGGATTTGGAGAAATCTTGGCACTTTAGATCACTGTGGCCTCCGCCACTGCAGGTTTCCAGATATGTGTAACACAGGGTCAGAATACTTACATCAGTCAGTCTTGAAGGGGAAGTTTCAGGGGATATAAGAAGGGACTCGAGACTTTTGGCTCTCTCTCGAACAGATGTAAATTTATCAGACGAAGTTAGAAAAGATTCTTGACTGTTACAGAAGGAGGCAGACCCTGTTTTAACCTGAAGTGTGATACTTTCAAGGCAGTCTTTATACCTACTGACAGCTGAAGAAATCGATCCTATTGTAGAAAAGAGGGCAGTAAGAGTTTGGATCCTTTACATTATTTAAAAACAAAAACAAAACCCCACAGAACTTTTATACCTATACCAAGGAGTCAACTGTTAATAACTAAAATAATCACCGATCTGAGGCACATTCCTCAGACATAAAAAATGACAGTTTATAGACCTGGCTATCAACACAAAGGGAGATTACTTGAACTACAATTTATTGAAAATAATGACATTAAGAGAGGATATTTGTTGCAGGATCAAATCTACATATGTTTAAGCATTATAAAGTTTAAACATTATAATTATATATTAAGTTGCAAACTAGAGAATCCTAAGCTTTTGCACTAAATCCGATAGTGCTTAGAGAACACAGTAGGCCCTGTATTGGTGAGTCTCTACCACTAAAGTAAAAAACCTTACAGCTGCTGCTTAATCACCACCAACCCCTCAACTTGGCCTCCCATGGCTTATGCCCTTTAGCTTTGGCCTAAAGTAACACCCCTGCTCTGGGAGGAAACACCAGCTGGCTTCCCACAGTCAATGAACAGGAGCTATTAATTCTTTTCCCCAAAATGGTTTCCCTGATTACCTGGGCTGAGTGGAGTGCTGACACTAGTAGGTGCATGGTTTATTTTGGGTGTTTTGCATGAGATTTCCTTTAAAGAACCATCTTGTTCATAGGAGATACTGGATAGGTCTTGAATGTCTGTAAATGATCTAAAAAATTAAAATGAAAGCATACAGTAATTAGGAGACAATATTTAGAAAAATTAAACAATATGTTCCTGGGAGTTATTTTTTAAGTATAATCTTGACAAAAATTTAAATTGGCATTAGGCCAGAATAGAGATGATTCTTTTAGAGAATTAGAGACTATCTTATAGTTGTTTTTCTTTAATTGCATGTCTTTGTTATGCATTTCTCTTTTTACCATTTGAGACCATTCTTCAAGTCAATTTTATGGTCTCTAAAAACCCAAAATATGGGCCTCTCTGGTGGTGCAGTGGTAAAGCGCTGCGCTGTGGACCTGCCGGCAGCTGCAACCTGAGTTCGACACCCAGCCAGGGAGATTCCCACATGGTGCGGCAGACCTCTCCTACCTCACCCGCTGCTCCCCTCAGCAGTGTTTCTGTCGATCTGCCTGTTCTGCTCCCTACTCTGTCTCTGGTGAACCCTCTCGCCGCCCCACGCCTCTGGCCTATACCCCAGCTTGTATGTATAAATAAATAAACCTTTAAAAAAGAAACCAAAATACTTAATTTTATCTTATATATCTTAAAGAGAGTATCTTAAAAAGAAACCTGAACTTTAAACAGATCTCTGCAGCTAAAAATTAACAATTTCCATAAATGAAAGGATATTTATGTGGAAAATAGATTGAATCTATCTGAAGTATAAACTTGTATTATTATTATCACTGTATTTCCTTGATTGTAAGATGCTGTTAATTATAGATCACATTAACCTAATAAAATCTTTCCACGTATCACATTACCAACTTAATAAAAGCTTTTGGTGAGAGAATAAACACGCTCACATTAAATGTATACATAAAAATAGGAAGAATGTAGACCATTCCAACAAGGAACTACTCTTCCCCCAAACCAAGACTTTACACCCTATGCTTAGGCAACCCTTGAATGCCATACATGTTTTTCTCTTTCAGCTCCTTTGGTGACTCCTTCAGTGTCTCCTCTTGTTCACCTTCAGTACTATAAAAGAGAAAGCAAGAAAATCACATGACTTCCCTGTCAACAAAGTGTATAGCTTCGTACCAAGGACCAGTTTATCAGTCCTGTATGAGAAGCAGCAGGAAGGACACGGCAAGTGTGATTCTGGTTCTCACTCTGCTGTGACTAGCCCCGTGTCCTCAGGCATGTCAGGACCTCAATTTCCTTTCCAGAGACTGAATAAATCCTCTCTATGAGTTAGTTCCTCTGAAATCAGTCAATAATGCTACATGACAGTAAAAGTTTCTGAGGAATTCAATGGAACATGGATTTTGCTGAGGATGGAGAGTGGAGCAAGGGGCAAAGCCATAAGGCCTTACAACTGTGAGAGCTTCCTTGACCAGAGTATCAAACAATGCCAAGAGAGGTTTAAGCAAAAATCAGCCAGAAAAGAATAGAAAGACAAACTTAACCTGTTTCTACTTTAACCAATATTTACGATTCTATTTTAATATTTGATGAACACTGATTATAAGCCAGATCCCATGTTAAATCCTTCTATACATTCTCACATTTTTCATCTCTGCAACAATCCCATGAGGCCAAAACTAGAGAAGTATGGATTTAAGCTAGAGTTACGACTATAAATTCTGCTCACTAAAATATTTATTTTTCCTTCCAAGCACATTGGAAGACAGCACTTTGGGCCCCCAGTTTACATATATGGCCATGTGACTTGTGGCAAACAATGAAATTTGAGTGAAAATGACATTAATCACTTTAGGGCAAAAACTTTAAAAGCTAGCACACAATTCACCACGTTCCCTTTCGCCTGCTTCAGCAAGGAAGGAAGCACAAAGATGGAGTCTCCTTCTGCCTGATCTCCTTCAGCCAAGCCAACCCATGATGGACATGAAGCATGAGCAAAAAAGAAATTTTTGTTGTTTTAAACTGTTAAAATTTGAGGGTTTGTTCAGTATGTATCAATAGTATAATCTAGCCTATCCTGACTGATACTGACATAATGGGGATGACAATGGGTACACATATAGTCATATGTTGTTGTAGGAATTAAATTTGACAAAACAGAATGTCTGGCATATGGCAGCTGCTTAGGAAATACTAGCAATAGTTATTATATGAAAGGAAATTGAGGTGGGAGAAGTAAATTGAACGTTATTTGCCAGGCATTTTACATCCATTATTAAGTTTTTTAATTTTTTTAATTAAGCTTTTTACTTTGAGATAATTGTATAGGCACATGATAGCATCTTACAGATCTACAGAACGGTATCCTGACCAGGGTACAGACAGGGATACAGTCACTGTACAAAATAGCTCCACTGCCAGCCAAGATTCTGCATATTGCCCTTTTATAGCTAGTCTACGTCCCTCCTATTCTCCACTCCTTCCTTAACTCCTGGAAGTCATTCACCTATTCTTTATTTGTATAATCTTATCATTTTAAGAATACTGGGCCTTCCTGGTAGTGCAGGGGTTAAAGTCTAAGCACTCTCTAGCAATCACCAGCCACTGCAGCCTGAGTTCCATCCCCAATCCCTGGCCACAGAGCTAACCCACAAGGCACAGCAGACCTCTCCTGTTTCCCCGCTGCTCCCCTCAGCAGTGTATTTCAGTAGATCCACCTGCTCTGCTCCTTGCTCTGTCTCTGGTAGATCCTCTCATCCCCCCGCACCTCTGGCCTACATCCCACTTCTTGTATGCATAAATAAATCTTTTTTAAAAAAAATACTGTTACGTAAGTGGAATCATATAGTAAATAAGTTCTGGAGACTGCTTTTTTCACTCAGCATAATTCCCTGCAGATCGATCTCGTGTGCTGCAGGTAGCAAGAATTCATTCTTTTTATTGCTGAGGAGCAGCCTACGGTCTGGATATACCACAGTCAGTTGAATCATTCACTTGTTGGACATCTGGGTTTCCAGTTCTTGGCTATTACAAATAAAGTTGCCACAAACATTTGTGTATGTGTCTATACAAACAAAAATCTTTCTCTGGGATAAAGGCCTGGGAGTTACATCATTACTCTTAATCTCTGTGTCAACATTCTCAGTAAGGCTTCTTATCCTTATTTTATAAATCAGGAAATAGAAAAGAGGCGTGGGGAAACTTGACTGTGGTCATGCGGATGGAAAGGCTAAGTCAGGGTCTGAATGCAGATAACGGTTCCTTCTCACGACCCTTCACAATTCTACTGAACAAGGCTTACAAAGCTAAGCTGACTTTCATAACATAGTGAAACCTACTATATCTGAAGATAGGCAATCTATAAATATGGGGCACTGTATGGGACATAATATTGCTTCTGTGAGTCTAAAACTGTGAATAAGATCATAACAGCACCCACCTCTGTATAGGCTGAAACTGAGACTGAGCTGAAACCTCAGCATTCTTTCCAAGGCTTTTTCTCACTGGGAACTTTTCTTCACCTTAAAAAATAAATTAAATGCATTTTAAATTGGATTTTTGCCAACTCAGATTATTATTTTCATTCCCTAGAATTTCCCGTGGACTGGTCCAGAATGAGAAATAATCTAGATAGACAAAAGTGCTTCCCTAATTGGGTTTGGATTGAGTGCTGCAAAGAGGTTTTTGCTCTGAAAATTTATTTTCCTTGCTCAGAGGGAAGAACTATATTCGGACACTCAGAATACAATCAAGCCATTTACTGGCCTTTCAGTTATAACTGCAGTTATTTTGGGAGACAAATGTTGTTTTGTTTTTGCAGGAAGGCAAACTGACCTGGTTCCTGTCAACAGACACTAGGGGGCGTTGGAACCAAGAACTGTTCAATAAAGATTACAAACAGAAAAGACCATTAGCTGGAAATTCTCACAGTGCTAACTGTGCCTTTTGGCCATGAAACACCACTCAGAGAGTGGGGATGAGGCTTCAGTACTAAGGAGCTAATTCAACTGTTCTCTGTGCTCCCTTACGCCAGGCTCTGAATATACTTCCTCCCCAATTCTCAGTAAAGCTTTGCAGACCCATGGACAGACAAGATATAACCATTTTCCTTCCCACCATTATATTACTCTGTTTTACAGAGAAGGGGAGAGACAGCAACTCCCCTTTTGGAAAACAAAAAGCTCATGACCCCTCTCCCCTTGTTCAGGCAGTGTGGTAGGCAATGGCCACCTTTAGCAGGTACCAAGGGACTCAGAACCAGGGAAGCGCATTGGGGTTTTTCTTGGGAGTGTCTTCCAAATACCCAGAAAGTATAAAGGAATTCCTAATAAGCACAACTTAGAGCAGGAGAAGAACTCAGAGATCTTTTGAGTCTGACCCTCTCCTTTACTTTATATAAAGGGAGAGTAGAGCATGGAATGAAGTGACCTGATGAAGGTCACACAGAAAGTCAGTGACAGAACTGGCCTTGGAGCCCAGCATGTGTCTCTGCCTTCTTCATGTTTTTCAGGTGTTTCTATCAAATCTGCTTCACTTTTCTGTCTGCCTGCCTACTTCTCCAATCCCACTCAAACCTCTTCTGAACACAAGTGAAATAACTCTGCACAGGCCAGGCTCACAGAAAAAGGGACTGAGGACAGAGGCTCTGCAGGCAGAGTGTGTGGCTCAAGACCCAGGTCTGAGGACTTAAAATATACTGCCCTGAGAATTTAACTATATATATAAAAGCTTACAGCTTCTGAGAATGCTCCCCTCTGTGATTGAGTTCTGAATTAGGTGGAGCACGCAGAAGCAACAAGGAGTAAGCCAAATTCAGCACCTGAGTCCACCCGGCCTGTGCTCAGGGTGTTGAGACTTGATCGTGGACTCTCCATGGTTTGGAAAGCGGATAACTTTTAAAATAGATGTGCAAAGGTGCACAATTTTTTAAACGCCTGTATCAGAGCCAACAATTCACTTATATCTTGCCTTGTGCCATACTCTGGCTGCTGATTCAAGGTTAACTCCCCATGTTACAGAAAGCAGCTGCTAAGTTATACAGAACCCAAGGACTCCCAAGGGGAGGATGTTATGTTGACCCTGCACTATTGGCTGCTATCAATTTTTTTTGCGAAGATGCTAAGCAATCAAAGGAAAATGATAGTGCAACTCTGCTTTGTGGAGTGGAGAAAGATATGGACACCTTATTCTAGTTTGTGTCATGTCAGACCTAGCCATGTAGCTTGGGCAAATCCCTCAGGTATCGAAACACCTGCTATGGGCAATGAAAGAAACTGAAATCTAGTGAAAGACTACGAAGTAGCAGCAAGGGGAGGTATAAACAGCATGATGTATGGACGTCAGAGGCTGGTGAGGGGCAGGCCTTCATTTTAGTAGGGGGAATCTCAGATGTACAATGAAAGGCCTAACCGAGGTGCTCTCCAAGGACTGTTCCAGCCCTAAACATCTGTCATCCATAAAGTGAAGGCAAATTATGCTCATAGGCATCTACCAGAGGCTTGAGGTTGGGAAACGCACCTTGTACTCCCTTAAAATTCTCTTCTATGGGACTTGATGTCTATAAAAGAATGAAGAAAGAACACAGAAAAGAGTTTCACTGGAGGCAGATGTTTACCACTGGTAAATCAACATTACACACGTTACATGGCAAGCCATTTTTCTCAATAAACTTAATTAAATGAGGCCATGGAGAAAGTTGAAAATATACTTTACTTTACCCTGACCTGTGATTTTACCTCTAGAGCTAAGTTTTCCTGAGCAGTCAAGGAGTAAAAATATTCATGGTCTGGAGTTAAATATTCCTCTGTTATGTCCTCAGAAGACTCTGGTGAGCAAGTTGATTGCACAGATTGATCCTATTAATAATGCAGGAAATCACTTTTAAGTTGGGTGTTCATTGTGAATAAAGCCCTTTATGGTGGGAAGCAGTGTTAGCAACAGGTGATCTAAAAACACTCAGCAATCAGGGTGATATTCTCTGAGCCAGCCCCTTCCTGCCTACTTCACCCCTCTCCCCTGCCCCCTTCCCCTCAATGAGCTAGGAACCACCTAGAGCAAGCATGGAGGAGTGCCAGCCCTGAGCCTCAGTGACCCGATCTGCCAATGAGGTGGAGGGGAGGTTGCGAGGGGGCAGGCAACCAGCCTGTTTTTAAATTCTCAGAAAGAACAAAGCCTTAAATAACTCAAGCTGGGGACCAAATTTAAACACCCATCATGATCCTCAAGGGCACTGCCTGTGTGCTGGCACTGTCCTCAGGAAGAGGCTAAGGATGCTCAGAAATGGGGAGTTCCTCAGGTATTCCAGTTTAAAGACAAGTCAAACAGCAGAATTTTAAAAATAGCTATGCAATCTCAATAATAAAATTAATTAATAGTTATTACTTCAGCATCTCTGTTCCACCCCTTGTCTTTCTGCCTATTTCTCTGTGTTCAGGCCCTAATTATCACATGACCTCTTCTCACCTTCAATCATCCCTTTGCAGAGGTTTTGTGGTTTATTTGCTGGGACACTGCTTTTGCCACTACTTCCTCTTTCTCAGCACTTAGCCGCTTTCTTTCTTTACCTCTCATATCAAAGTGAAATTTCTCAGACAACCTGCCTCCCCTATCTTCCCCACTTCCCTGACAAGCCTGTTTCTCCCGCCAAGTCAATATGCTTATGTCCTACCAGGCCTCATGTCAAAGGAAAAATAAAGTGTCCTATGGGTGGTAATTGTGCTATAATTAAATATAATGGTATGTTCTTCGAAAGACTTCAAATGTTATCACTATTGTGTTTTTATATTATTTCATTCTCAATTACTGTTTATATTCTGTCAATGATTGTGGTCCCAAGTTAATGATGGTTTTAAAAAATTTTGGTTCCTTAGTCTGGCTGGTTCATTGCCCAATTGCATACTTTAAGGATGATGTTAAACCTCAGAAACAAAGCCGTAGCCTCAAGATGCTAGAAAATGACAGGATTCCACAGATCCTGCTGAGGTGCAGCTGTCAGGCATGAATAGATTCCTTCCACTGAGTTAGAGGTGAATCTGGGTCTCAGAGGATATTCCAAGTGAAGGCACAGTCATCACAATTCCTACTGTAACCTGTTCTCAGTCACCTGTCAAGCCATGAGTTTTGGTATCTAACCTCAAACTAGCTGGTCTTGTCTACACAGGAAGCTCAAGGGCTAGAGCGGATTCTGAACCTTGTCTGTTCTCGCCAAGTCCCAAGATCCACAATGCTTTAAGCTGAATTGACTTAAAAAAAAGCACTGGGCAAGAGGTCTCCCTAGTGGCACAGGGGTTAAATCTCAAAGCTGGGCCTCCCTGGTGGTGCAGCGGTTGAACTCTGCGCTATGGAGCTGTCGGCAGCGCACAATGCGAGTTCGATGCCCAGCCGGGGAGAATCCCACATGGTGCGGCAGACCTCTCCTGCCTCGCCCGCTGCTCTCCTCAGCAGTGTATTTCTGATCTGCCTGTTCTGCTCCCCACTCTGTCTCTGGTGAACCCTCTCGCCACCCCAAGCCTCTGGCCTGTACCCCAGCTTGTATGTATAAATAAATAAATCTTTAAAAATAAATAAATAAATAAATAAATCTCAAAGCTATTGGCAGCCACTGCAGCATGAGTCCGATCCCCAGCCAGGGAGCTAATTCCCATGGTGCAGACCTCTCCTGTCTCGCCCGCTGTTACCCTCAGCAGTATATTTCAGTAGATCTGTTCCCCACTCTGTCTCTGGTGAATCCTCTCACCCTCCCCCACCCTCACACCTCTGACCTAGACCCCAGTTCTTGTTGGTGTAAATAAAAAATAAAAATAAGGGCCTCCCTCATGGTGCAGTGGTTAAGCACTGTGTTGTGAAGCTGCGGCAGCAGTGATGCGAGTTCAACGCCCGGCTGGGGAGATCCCCACACGGCACAGCAGACCTCTTCTGCCTTGCCTGCTGCTCCCCTCAGCAGTGCACTTCCGTTGATCTGCCTGTTCTGCTCCCCACTCTGTCTCTGGTGATCCCTCTCACCACCCCATGCCTCTGGCCTGTACCCCAGCTTGTATGCATAAATAAATAAACCTTTTAAAAATTAAAAATAAACTTGTAAGGATTCATTTAAAAAATAAATTTAAAAAAAATCTTAAAAAAAAAAAAAAAGCACTGGGCCAGGAAGAAACCTTCTCCATTCATGTCAGAAACATAAGGGCACATTATCCAACAGAAAAAAAACCTACTATAGATATCATTTCAAAGTTATAATATGTAACAACTCAGTTCTACTTTATTAGGTCTCTGGGTTCAACTTGGGTCCCTAAGTCATTATTACTTACACTGCAAGATTTCTCAACAAGTGCAGATGCTTCAGAACTTGCTTCAAAGACTTCAGTGTGCTCTGGCTGCTCATTTTTCCTGGGCAACAGATGCCTGAGACCTAATAATCACAAAACCAGAGTCAAAATCATTCAGTGATATTCACATGACATGCAAGGGGCAAAAGTTGGCTCCGAAAGGTGGAGAAGAAATGCCATGGATTCTGCCATGGATGGCTACATCCTACATATAGGATTCAGTCCAGACAGTGGACACTGCTTAGCCTGTCCCCAGCACACAGCCCTGGATCATCCTCCCATTTAAGAGTGATGCTTGACAAGGCAAAGATTCTAAATACCAAAAAGAAAAAAAAAAAAAACCAAGCCAATCGATTTCTACCTAAGATAAATGATCATTTTAGATGTACCTTTAACTTGCAAACAACTGGGAGACAATATCCTATGCTCTCATGGCAAGCAATGACCAGGTGGAAATAAAAAGCCTCCAGTTTTAGCCCGCAAATCTATAAGAGTGATGACAGTAAATGTCATTTTTCTCAAGAAAAGTATTGGATGATTTCACTTATAGGAGATATATAGGGAAACCAAACAAGGGGTAGGGGGAAAAAAACAGACAAAACTAGCAGGCAAACTATAAATGGGACACATACAGCAGAGGAGGGGAGGGAAAAGCACAAGAGACTATGGTGACAGTTCACGGGAGAATTGGTAGTGGGAATTTTATGGCAATTACACCTGAGAAGAGAAATTGAACATTATACAAAAATGAACTATGATGTAAAATATAAACATATTTAAATAAATATATATTTTATATATATTTAAAAATGTCATTTTTCTCTCAAGTCTTCTGGCATAGACTACCAGGGAGACAATGGAATTTTTCCGGCTAAAGTGCTATTAAAGAAACAGGCAGGGCCCCCCGGTAGCAAAGGGGTTAAGTCTAGGCACTATGACACTATCCACAGCCAGTGAAGCACAAGTTCAATCCCCGGCCAGGAAGCTGGTCCACATGGCACAACAGACCTCTTATGCCTCACCCGCAGCTCCCCTCAGCAGTGGATTTCAGTCAATGTGCTTGTTCTGCTCCCCACTCTGTCTTTGGTGAATCCTCTCACCTCCCACACCCCCACCGCACCTCTGGCCTATACCCTGGATCTTGTATACATAGATAAATAAAATAATTTTCAAAAGAAAAAAAAGAAAAACAGACAGCAGGGAGTGGCCACTGCCCTCCAGTAAAGAAGGTTCTGTTCCTTGCCAAGTCAGACCCAGGACCAGAGTCAGTGGATGGAGATTATTTACTTCCTTAGGACAAAGGGGTCTGTTCCAGTAATTGAAAAATTGAGAATTTCTTTACCCGCAGGAAGGACAGGTGAGTCAAAGGGTATGCTGCTTTCCCCCTGGAAGTCAGGGTTCCCAGAGAAACAGAAAAGGAGAACAAATCCAGCAAAGGAAATATATTCCAGGAGACTTATTTATTTTTGAGAGCCAGTAACTTGATGGAGCTCACCTATCCCAATTTCTCCAACTGAAAATAAGCTTTGAGACCCAAATTGTCTGCCATTCTGGTCACTGTTGTGGTCACTGTTGTGATTTTTGTCACAGTTGGCATTTTCATCATTTCTTCTGGGATACTCTATAGCCCGCTGCCAATCCGCTTTCTCTGGGTCCCTGATGGGGGGCTGGGGCAGAGGATTCAGCTTGTTCTCAGCCTCATCCTCTACAATCAAACTACTACGAGGATGCCAAGGAGGTACCACCAGCCGCCCAGTAGCTGCTTTTTCTGCCATTTCTTTCACCTCCGCTGGATATAAGAGAAAGCATCATTTAAAACAGCACTGTGAATACTGCAAACAAAAGCTTTTGATTCTTAAAGAGTCACACAAAAATTGCCCTTTCAAAATAGCATCATCTTCATCTTGCTCAGTTTAGGTAGGGTGGGGGAAGACTTGATGAGAGGGAAGAGCAGAATTTCAGTTAGTTCTAGTCCTTGTTGCTAAATTTCAGTGGAAAAAGACAGCAAAACTTATAGCTTGTGAAAATTTTATAAGAAAATGGCATCTGAAGTTTCCAGTCTGTAGAAACTAATGGAAAGGATTCTGTTTGACTTTGGCCTTTTACAGACTCTTGAATTCATACTTTCCGAGTGTGTATATATACACCTGAGTGTTTTCATTCCAAATGCCCTGTAGTTTTGCTAATGTCACTTAGCATTAGTATTAAAAAAATATAGCCACCACTTATATCCTTTTAAGTTTACAAGATAAGGGGCCTCCCTGGTGGTGCAACGGGTTAAGCACAGTACTATGAAGCTGTCCAGAGCCACTGCAGCACGAGTTCAATACCCGGCCAGGGAGATTCCCACATGGCACAGCAGACTTCTCCTGCCTCGCCTGCTGCTCCCCTCAGCAGTGTACTACAGTCAATCTGCCTGTTCTGCTCCCCACTCTGTCTCTGGTGAATCCTCTCACCACCCCCACACCTCTGGCCTACACCCCACCTTGTATGCATAAATAAATAAATCTTTAAAAAAAAGTTTACAAGATAAAACTGATACAAAGAATAATGTCACCAGAAATACGACAGTGACACTACACACACTACTTTAATAATGTTATATATTAAGTATATTGTGTATTTTTTTGGTTGTTAAATGGTATGAATTAATATACAGAAAAAATAGTAATGTTTCCTGTAAAGTCTAGAAAGTAAAATAACTTCCCTTTTGCAGTTTGTAATCAGAAAAAACAGTTTTTAAAATGTAATGATCTAACAGAGGAAAAAAATGTGAGAGGACAGTGCAATACAGGCTGTGTACTTAGCGCTACCAACCAGGTGAGAAACAGATGTTAAATTTCATCTCAACAACCCATGACTTCATACTCACTTTCCCATTTTAAGTGTACCTCTCCATCATCTGCTTTATTTCCTGACTTTTCATTATAGATTTCAAAAGACACCGATTCCACACCAATCCTAAAGTGCACAGGTTTGGGGGAGGGTATGGGGAACAAGATGAACACAAACACATTAGTTTGTTCAAGATTCCGGCACAGCCCGAGCCCAGCAGTCCCTCCAGAAGTCTGCCCCTCCTTTGGGCTGGCACTGAATGTTACCCTCCACCAGAGGGCACCACACAACGCAGTGGTCCGACTATTGATGCTTCTTACCTGGTGGGGCCCTGGCCAAGGCTGGATGACACAGGAGGTCCCTGAGGGTGATTTGACACAGTGAAGAGTGCACTATTTAGCTGTGTTGCCTTGGCTCGGACACTGGACTCTCTCGACCTTCCCTGGCTAAGAAATGAAAGGATGAGGACAGAACAGTGCTAAGGTATTTTTCTGTTTCCAAGCTCAAATTTCAAGATTCTAAGCGTACTCATGGAAAATTTTCAGAGATAACAGAACTCCACAACTGAAATACAGTTTCACCAGACAGAATCCTCATCCCTGGGCTGATGCGAAGTCCCCTGGGGCCCACCCTCCACCATGGCACAGAACACAGGTAACGGTTTAGTAACTGTTCTGCCCTTTGATCAGAATTCTCTGTAACAGGCCCATCTGCCTATCAATGACAGCACAAAAACTAACACTTGCAAAGATGGTCTTAAAGCACCCAGGATTCTGAAGAACATTCTACCTTTAGCCCAACTTCACTGAGTTCTAGATCCTGACTTGCCACAAGATAGCTGGCAAACTTCAATCTCTCTAAGCTGAGGATTCCTCATCAGCAAAACAAGGGAGACTATATAATCTAAACATCTATATATTCTATCTATATAATCTAAATATCCTGATTATATAGATGTCCCCATTTATTAAGCTAACTCTGAAAATGTATGGTGCGTGGTATATATATGAATTTCCTTTTATCCAGAATATCCTACTCCTTAATTGGACCAGAAAGCAGAGACTGTTAATTCAGAAAGGTCAGATCTGATTAGCTTCTTTAAGAAGCAATTTGACAACATTTTTCAACAATCTTTAAAATGTTCAAACCCTTTGTCTGAGTAACTCTGCTTCTGGGAATCTACTGAGGCCATGATCTGAAATGCAGAAAAAGTTTTATTGACAAGTCACTAGCCCTGTTTATAACAGAAAAACGAATGAAATAACCTAAAATTCAACAGGGAGACATCCAATAATTTCAAACTAAGTTTACAGGATGTTTTTTAATAACATGGGATAAGGGGCCTCCCTAGTGGCGCAACAGGTTAAGTCTCAGCACTGTGAAGCTATCCAGAGCCACTGCAGCATGAGTTTGATATCTGGTCAGGGAGCTTCCCACATGGCGCAGAGGACTTCTCTCTCGCCTGCTGCTCCCCTCAGCAGTGTACTCCAGTCAATCTGCCTGTTCTGCCCCCCACTCTGTCTCTGGTTAATCCTCTCATCCCCTACACCTCTGGCCTACACCCCAGCTTGTATGCATAAATAAATAAATCTTTAAGAAGAAAACATGGGATAATGCTCATATTCTCCTGTAAAGTGAAAAGTCAGGACATACGATATATAGGATACAGGATTGCCTACACATATTATTATAATTTTTCAGCATACAAAAAGATTAGGTATATTGGTAGCAAAAAGGTTCCTCTTTATTTTTTGTTCTTCTGGGGAGTGAGGGTGGGACTGGACAGGGGACCCCATAACCACAGCTTTTCTTTGTCATCTTACGGCTACACTGGTCTATCAGTGATGTGAGAGCTAAACCACCTGATGGTAGTTAGGTTGCTCTTCAATAATTCCCTTTGTAAAGGTAAAATACACTAATTTAAAATGTTTGGGTACTTCTTTGATTCTCCTTCATGTACATATTCAATGATATGAACAGAACAGCAAACTCCTGTCGTTCCTCTCAATCACCACTAGGGGGAAAAGGAACTAAAAGTTAATTTGTTTCCAAAACTGACTTCAAAGCTGTGGATTAATACTGTCATGTAACCATTGAAACAGAAAACTAAAACTGATATACTAGTCTATCTGGAAAAACATTTACCGACCCTTTAAGAAGTTCCCTCTGTGGAAATTTTCCTTTACCCTATTTCTTAAATGTCCTGTGTACAGATAATGACCACCTTCCGTCAACTTGGTCTGAAGCCACTGTGTTTCACTCACCAGGCTGGCAATTAAGAGAACAGAGTAACAGTGATATTTCTCAACTCCAGCTCTGGAGTCAGTGACCCTGGTTTCTGAATAGTCTGGTTTCTGAAACATTGGCAAATGGAATACCTGGTATTTCTTTTTATAAGAAAAATAGTCTGGACAGTTTGGGAAAGGCAAGCTGCTTTACTTTTGACAACTAGTGCTCTCTGATTAACCTGCCAGCCATGTCACCTCTCATGTCTCCTACATCAAATTACACCTCCATCCATTACCCCACTCTCTCTGTGTTTATTTATAAGAGAATTTATCTTCTATTCTTGATCACTCAGTCTCTCTGCCACTAGCTGTGTGTCACTCATTAAGTGGCCCCAACATTGCAATGGAGTCTAAAGGCATAGTGACACAAGGGCTAATAAAAGTGGTAACTCACCTGCTGGAATTGTGGCTCCTGCTTCCCTCCAAGCTGCCCTTGGCTCCCTGTTCGCACATGCTCTGCTTTCCAGGGCCACAAAGATCTGGCACCTTTAAAAGAAGTAAACATGCCTCAGTGCTTTGAATTTCTCTCTTTATTCACATTCTATTTTCAAAATTATTCTTGCTAAATGTATAGAAATAAACAGACCTTTACATGTTTCCTATCTAGTACATGTATCTCTTACCTGGAGGCCTTTATAGAGAAATGTTGGTCCCCCAGCAGCACAGTCCTGAGAGGGTTAAGTGAAGAATGAGCAGCCAAGAAACATCGAAAATTAAAAAGCTTTCCTTTGTACATTCCCCTCTAGTATCATTAGACAATAGGCTTTAAGGCAAGAGACCCAGCCTTGGGTTCCAGCCAACCCTAAGAGAGCCGTGTACTTCCGTTTCCTCATCCATAGACAGGGACAGTGACACATGTCTGACTCCACCCATGGGGATGCTATGAATATAAACTAAAGGCTACAATACTTTAGAAACAGTAGAACTAAAAGAAATCTAAACTATACCCTTTATCTGAAAGACTTCTGGTGTGTTAATCCCAAACAAACAGTTATCTATATCTTTTAACTTAAAGCACATTAACGCAACAAATGTGGGGCTTTGGGATGGTAGCAAGGTGCTTCAAAATGTCAAGATATGTTAAAAATAGGGCCTCCCTGGTGGCTCAAGGAGTAAGTCTCAGCACTATGAAGCTATCAGCAGCCACTGCAGCATGAGTTCAATCCCCGGCCAGGGAGCTTCCCACATGGCACAGCAGACCTCTCCTGCCTCACCCGCTGCTCTCCTCAGCAGTGTATTTCAGTCAATCTGCCTGTTCTCCCTACTCTGTCTCTGGTAAATCCTCTCACCACCCCCCACCCCACACCTCTGGCCTATACCCCAGTTCTTGTATGCATAAATAAGTAAATCTTTTTAAAAAGGATGTATTAATAATCATCATCATCTCCCTAATGTATGTGCTCCAGAGGCCTTTGCATGGGGGCAAAAACTCCTCAGCAGGATCTGAGACAGGATGGTAATATTGTCCTCGGGCTGAGACTAGTTTTTAAGACTTCAGCTTTTACTGAGAAGCCAGCAGCCATACTGCAGAGAGGCCTGGGTGGATCTAGTTAGTGAATGATGAGAAGCCAAGGGCAGAGAGAGGTGGCTTGAAGCCCAAGGCAGCAGACATGTAATTAAAGTTTCTTTCCCAGCCCAACTGAATGCTGAATGCTGTTATATGAGAAATCCCAGCCCATGCCACGTGAAGAAAAACAACCTACATAAGCCCTGCCAAATTCCTAACTCACAGAATTGTAAGAAATAATAAACCATTTATTTTAAGCCACTACGTTTGAGCTTTTTTCCTTTTTTTTTTTTTTTTTTGGTTACACAGTAAGAGATAACCAAAACATATTATAGGAAAAAGTATTTCAAGCCAAGAAAAGGTTTTATAGCAAACTAGTTTTCAGTGGAAACAGAAATAAGAGAATCTAAGTTAATTCTTTGTGCCTTCTCTTTATATAGAAACAAGTACCAATGTTTTTCCAAATGTTCAAGTGACGACTGAAGCCTCACTGAAATTCAGCAGGTTACAGTGAAAGAACGCTAGGCCAAGAATCAGGAAACTGCCCCCAAACAACTGTGGGTTCTGATGGTAGAGAAGCAAGGGTGAGGTGAGGGGAGCTTCCTGCCCTGTGCAGGCAATAAAGGGGGCACAGTGTAGGTGGACAATTTTAAAACAATAACAAAATCCACTAAAAGCAGGCCTGCTTGTCATGACAATGAGCCAGCAATTCTAAATAAGTTCAGTAATAAAAGTTCTCCAAAGGGGCTAGGCTCTCCTAGTCCACCCCCACCCCAGTCACAACACTGTACCTCAGGAACTTGAAGTCACTGAGTTTGAGCTTCATACCTTGTAAAATGGTGGGGTTGATACACCTCCATAATTCTATGACTCAAAAGGCAGCAAGCTCTCTGTGTAATCCGCTTCAGATTCATTCCTTTATTTACCACTCCATTCCTTCAGTGACCATCTATTGAGTACTTTCAATGTGTCAGGCACCTCGCCAGGTGTTGGGACACAGAATAAGACCTGGCCCTGTACTTAAGGAGTTTGTGGAACAGCCACTCTAGACCTCACTAAACCTCAGGCTAAGCCTCCCATGGCTTAGCACATACATTAGGGAGACGATGATTATTTTTAATACATCTTGACATTTTGAGGCACCTTGCTGCCATCCCCAAACCCCGCATCTGCTGCGTTAATGTGCTGTAGGTTAGAGATACAGAGCCAGCACCCACGGCTTCTTTCCTAACCACCAGGTCGCTCTGTACCCCACTGGTGTGTGAGTGACTCACGTGACCCACATGTCATGTGATTCATTCATCATTATATCCTAGGGGCTAATATATCACCTCTGGCTCTGTAAATGTTTGTTGAATGAAGGAAATAATGTAAAATGGAGATTAATATTTGCCCAAGATACCATGTATAGATGTAAACCATGTAAAATTGCCAGTACTTGATTATTTTGATCTATAAAACAGCATTTCATATGTACAATCTGAGAAATATGAATTTACAGAGGACATGGGTTCTGTGATGAGTTTGGAAAGGTTGATGAAGAGTATCTACCTTGGAATTCTACCCTAGTGGCCTTATTTCCCAAGACCAAGAGCCTAGGAGTTGGTTGCATTTCCATCAGTCCTCACCCCCAGGTCGGGAGTAATGCTGAACCTGGCTCCAGGTCCTGCTGGGCTGCCCTGTCTCCCACTTCTTAGCTTTACCTGATGGTTCTTCTCTGACTGATCCCCAGTGCTTTCTTCAGAGACTTGGATGAAAGGCTTCCAACCACAGCTACTTCTCTTCCTGGACCTTTGGCCAAAATTTCCCCTTTGCAAGTCTCTCACTGTTCTTGGAGAACTAGCTGGGCTTGGGCAACTGCCCCCAGTGTCCAGTTGCTGGCCCCCTGGCAGCTGCATGACTGGGGGAATATAGCTTAAAGCTGGGGGGCCCAGGGCTGACAGTGAGTTATAGACATTTACAAACTCTCTTGAAGAAGCCCACAAAGACTTGCTCTCTTGCTCCTTCTGGATCATCTCAAGCTTGTCTATTTTCTGCTGGGTATTCCTCAACAAATCAGCATTCTGATGCATTAATGTCTGCGAAATCTTTAGATTCAGCACACACTTACTGATGTACTCTTCGGTCATGGACCTATTGCTCACTTTACCCCTGGCTTCTCTGGCTGGCTCACACAGGCTGGGTGAACTAAGTGAACCATTTTGCCAGTTCCAGTCCTCAAACGACAGCTCTGAGACAGCTTCTGAAGAGCTCTCATCTTCATGGCAAAAATAGCATGCCTCTCGCTCCATTTTCTCCAACTCTTCTTCCATGGACTTCAGTTCATCTACCTGGCTTGAGCTAACCCCCTCAAGAGCAGAGCCAGCTCCAGGGCATTCTTTGTCATCTCGCATGTCCAGGCAGCCTGAGTAGATTTCATTGATTTCAAAGCTGCAGAGGCTCGCCTGACCTGGGCTGGGGCTCCTGGCCTCTCCTGCCACAGAGCAAGCAAAAAAAGCAGTGTCTTGGTTTTGAGCCTCCTTGGCTATCAGACTTGGATCTGGGGCCTGAGGATCTGGTGTTGCTTTCTCAGTGGGAGAAGAGTGACTCCTTGGTGAGTGGCGCTGACTGCCTGTTGGAAAGAGCAGCAACATGCAACAGGTTAGAGTGATCACAGAGGAGAAGCAACCTTGGCTTGTTGCTCAAGCAGCATAAAAATGCAGAAAGAGTTTTTTCATTTTCCCACTTCCTTCCCAGTTGTAGAAGATGACCAGGTACACTCACAGAGGGTAAAAGTCCTCATTTCTAAGTGGCAGAATTAAAATGACAAGTAATTTCCTTCTTTATAGTTTCAAATGTTCTATATTGAGGAGATAATAGTTTCAATTTAAAAACCATCATTTTTATTTGGAAGCAATTAGATAAATTCCTGAGAGTAATCATGCTAGAAATCAACTGGCTGTTACTTCTTGGTTCCAGAAGTAACCAACCTGTGTATGGATTCCAAAAATGTTTAACATAGTAATTGTAAGGCTCCTGGTTTTCCCCTAATGCATCTGTCTTTTCTCAGCGTGTAAGTGGCATTTAGAGTCTAGAAGATTTGCAGCTCGTGGTTCTCAGAACACACTCATAATAATGCTTAACCTATGGGGGAAGGCCATACCTGTTTCCTTCAGTTCTTTTATTTCCAAGTCAGAGGTCTCTTTTGGAAATTCTGAAGTAAGTCCTAGATACACATTGGCATCAGGATGGAGTTCATATCTTTGTACCCTTGGACTCCCAGTTGGCTGAGTTCTCTGGGCCCCAATAAAATCCTATATCAAGGGAAAGATTGTCCAGGACATACTTGCAATCATCTGAATGCCACTCATGTTTTAGAAACAGATCTAGGTATTAAATGAACTCTCTCTTGCTCCTGTTGGGTAGACTGACTGTAGATCTAATTAGCTAATCCTACATTATGACCAATATTTAAAAAGTGAAAACAAATCACTGTCATTCACTGAATGACACTATTTGCCTGCAGGGGATACCTGTCAACCTTCCCCACCTCCTCCTCAATTCCCTGCAGTCCTCACCTGAGTTAAGCAATTAGGTTTTTCTCAGGAACATAGGAAGGAAATGAGGACTTCAGACACTTAAAACTTGGTCTTTAGTTTTTTTTTTTATCTCTAAGTCCCTACTCCCATAAAATGGGTAAACAGACAATCCTAACAACTTCAAAGCTTACCTTTAAGTCATTCTTCAGGATATACCGGATATCTTGAAGGTTCATAGTCCGGTCTTTTTGCTTGACCTGGATGCCTGACTTAACAATGTCATAGTAAGGTTTTGGAAGCCTGACATCAGCTTCTAAATAATTTCCCAAGACTATGGTTTCTTTAATAACTGAGCCATCTAAGCCATTCCAGGGTATGTTGTCTGTTAAAGAAATTGCCATAGGAAGAAATAACATTAAGAAATCAGATGAAATTGGTAAACTTAGTCAACTCACTCAACCCCTTTAAACATTTATTTCTCTCTGTGAAAAAAAGTACCTGGAAGCCCCATCACAAATGAGAAATCACTTCACCCACCTGCCAGAATCAAGGACACGCAGGTTCCCCACAAAGGGTAGGAGAGCTGGGAACCACAGGGATTTGGTGGCACCAGGCTGGGTGGCCCAATGCATTCATGTCATGAAGGTGTGGTCCTGCCCCAGAGACTGTGAACACCGTTACCTGGGGGCTGATTCTCACTTCTCCCCACAGTTAATGTGGCTGTACTGTGGGTGTGTGTCCCTCTCCTGAACGATTCCTCTGTGTGACCACTTCAGATGTGTGACCACTTGTTTCACATTAAGTCCTGTAGGCTTGGAAGGGCTTTTCCATTGGCAAGTGCCACGGCATTACAGACACAGAGCCTGAGTGTGCTTGACCTCAGTTTGCTTCTCAGACCCTAGTCTTCTCCCTTCATTTACAAGGGGAGCCTGAGAGAGATCCCTAAGCCTTGACACTAATGTCCAGCTTAAGAATTCTACTTGGATTAAATGGATTATCACTGACAAATTGATCTTTGTATTTTGCTGTGTCTAAATGAACGGGTTAAAAGAGAAATATTTCTAGGAGATCATTTTATATAGTCCACAAGCACAAAGCCATTTCCTTTTTCTATGGCCTCCATGGTCATAAAACTAAGTATCTTTTTGAGGGGAGATAACCCATCCTAAGCAAATAAGGACTTTGGTCACCATTGATGTGTTCTTTCATCTACCTGTTAAGATCTCCTGTATGATGAGAGAAAAGCTGTAGATGTCTGATTTCACTGTGGCTGCCTTCTGTAAGATCACCTCTGGGGCAGCCCAGTTGTACAGCTGGGTGGGGAGGGGTACTCGAGTCAGGTCCCTGTGTACACCTCTGTCCTGCCTATAAAGGAAACATGAGGTAGGATTCATGTCTTAAAGTATCATTGGGATCACACTGCAATCACTGTACATTTGCAACACAGCTTCTAGAAACCCCCAGCTCACCCACGCTGCTGCTGTCCCAACCCCTGAATTTCTACTGTTCCTACCTGAGCAGGCTCTAACCACCCTGTAGCTCCCTCCTCTGATGCTCCTCTCCTGTTCACTTAAGTCACAGGGGCCCTCTTTCCATTTCCCCAGTCCCCAAGCACATTACCATATTACATCAGTTCTTTGTGTTCTGGCTTCTGCATGGCTTTTTCTCCTACACCCCCTTGCGTGACCGGCTGCTTCTTGTGATAAAGAAAATCATCTCCTCAGAGAAGCCTTCCCCAATCACCTAATCTAAAATATAAAATAGTCTAGTTTTGCCTCCCTGGTGGCGCAGTGGTTAAGTGCTGCGCTGTGGAGCTGTCGGCAGCTGCGAAGTGAGTTCAATGCCCAGGCCGGGGAGATTCCCACATGGCGCAGCAGACCTCTCCTGCCTCGCCCGCTGCTCCCCTCAGCAGTGTATTTCTGTAGATCTGCCTATTCTGCTCCCCACTCCGTCTCTGGTGAACCCTCTCGCCACCCCACACCTCTGGCCTGTACCCCAGTTTGTATGCATAAATAAATAAATAAAATAGTCCAGTTTTATTGGCTTAAGAGCACTTAATATGCTTAAAATTAATGTTTTGTTCATTTGTTTATTATCTGTCTCCCCTTCACTCAAGTCAACTTCATGAGCAGGCACCTGTATCTTTCTTTTGTCTCACTGTACCTCTGAGCTTACACCAAGGTTTCAATGAGTATTTTTGAATAAATTAATGTCTGACACTCTGAAGAGCCCCCTCAAGTCCCATCTGATTCCTCAATGTCTTCTGGAACTCCTCATTATTGCTGCTTTTCTGACCTCTGCCTTTTGGGAATGAGCCAATTCACCGATTTGCTTGAAAAACTCAGCTTTCCAACAAAACTCCTTGAAAACTAAGGCAACTGTCCTAAATGTCTTCTGGGCCAACACAAGTCCTCAGGGTGATGTCAGTGCAGAGGAGATCATGCAAGCAGAACTCCATCAGCCACAAAGCACTAAGCAAGTAGGGAATTAACATGAACACATAGCAGCTAGTCAATAAAGATTTAGTGAGTGCTGGTTGATAATAATTAAGAATTCGTTTTTTAAAAAGTAAGTAACTGGAAGTTCTTTGCTGATCTGCAGAGTATAGGTTTTAAAGGATGGAAAGGTTTCTCAGACTGAGCAAACTTTCCAGCAGAGCTTTTGATAAATGGCAGTGAGTTCAGGAGGCTAGAAATTATAAAAGTTGGTATTGATTCTTTAGTCGTATTGCTGAATAAACAGGGGTGGTCTTGTGTTGGTGAACAGCATGGACTGGCATGCATATATTGCACTAATATCCCAGGAAAAGCAAGGGGATGTTTTGTCCAGCATTCTCTGTTCTTCCCTCATGCTGCAGCGTGAATCTCCAAGGGGAAGGTAGGTGAGCTCAGCTACCTTCTCAGGCTTCTCAGGTTTGTCTAAGACTCAAGCAAGGAGTAAGTCAACTACACCCAGGATTTATATCCTTTCTCTTTTACTTCATTTCTCATAATCCCTCATTCTTCTCTGTTAAAGCTAGCCAGAGGTGGGAGAGGTTTCTTTTCTGTCTGTCATTCTAGGACAGTTATTTTTCTGGGCTTCAAGCACTGACATCATTAAAATTACATTTGGCTGTAGCTATGTGATACCGCTTGCAAGGCTGATTCTAGTCCTTGCAAGATTCCAGTAAGGAGTTGAAGAATAGAAAAAACTGCTGTATCATTTTTATACCAAGAGATGGAGTGTTATCCTTGACGATGACATTCAACAGCTGACCTGTCCAAATAAAGTGTTACCAAAAATAAATGTGGAATTGAAAGCTATTTTGGATTCTAGGATAATCAACTCATGTCATCAGCTGTCAAAGAAGGGCAGACTGTTATGCCCACAACTCCAAGGTCAACAAGGCCAAAAGAAATCACATACCTTCCTACCATACCTCTATTCCTCTGGGTATCCCAGTTACCTCGCCATTCTGCACCTGATCAGTCCACGGACACCAGCTGCTGTTTCCTTCTGTTTTGATTCCTCAAGTCACTCCTGCCCTCAACCTCCATAGCTAGGAAACATCCTCAACCACCTGGTTCTAATCACAGCTGGGTGACCTCAGACCCCCTTTTCACCCTGGGACCTCAGTTTCCTTATCTATTAGGTCAGGGTGGGGCAGGACCATCTCCAAAGCTCCCTTTCATTCTAGGATTTACTTTTCTATTGGAAAGAAAAAAGGAGGAAGAAACTGTCATACCTCCATCTCAACAACAGATGGTGCTCCATCACTGGCAAACTACTTGGATTCTGTCCCAGCCTTCCTAAAAAGCCTTTGTTGTTACCAACAGCAAAAAGTCCCAATCCCTTAACTTCCACCACTCCTGAACATGTAAACAAAGTGGTGAATCCCAAATTGAACCATTTCAAGTTTTCCCTTCATCTAAGTTCATCCATTCACTTAACAATTGTTTTCTGAGCACCAGAACTGGATGCTGAAGAAAGATGGACAAGTCATGATCTCTGCCCTCTCAGAGTTCACGGGGTGGTGGGGCCCACAGATTTCATATAAACGACTGCAAAGCCAGGGGACAGACAACACATGCTGGGGACAGGGAGTCAGCACAGGCTTCAAGGGGTATGGTGGGAGATTGTGTCTGAAGGGAGTTTAAAAGAACAAATGGGTTAACGCAAGTGTTCTACAAGTGGGGGACAGCACGGTGAAATCATATGGACTACAAGGGGCTTCAGAGGCCAGGGAGGGAGTGAGAAGTGACAAGGTGGGCACCTTCCTCACCCTGCAAAGCACCTAGACTTACCTTTGTGAGCAGTGGGGAGCCACTGAAAGGTTTTGACTTGTACTGAGAAGGTACCAGATCTGAACTGAGCAGCTGGATTGGTGACAGCTGTCTGGACCCCACTGGTCCTCACAAAGAAAACTGCCAATCATGGTCTAGTGGTCCCTGTCTCTCTCTTGTCCCATCATAGCCCCTTCTGTGCATGCAGAAGTGAGAAGGGTCTTCGTAATCTACAAATCATCCATTATATAATCCTGCTTAAAAAAAAAAAAAAAAAACTTTCCGGGCCTCTCTGGTGGCGCAATGGGTTAAGTGCAGCACTGTGAAGCGGTCAGCAGCTGTAGCGCGAGTTCGATGCCCAGCCGGGGAGATTCCCATATGGTGCAGCAGACCTCTCCTGCCTCGCCCACTGCTCCCCTCAGCAGTGTATTTCGGTTGATCTGCCTGTTCTGCTCCCCACTCTGTCTCTGGTGAACCCTCTCACCGCCCTACACCCCTGGCTTGCACCCCAGCTTGTCTGCAAAAATAAATAAACCTTAAAAAAAAATCTTCCCTTAGCATCCCAGTGTCCTTAGAGTAACATTCAACTTCACTAAGTTCCTCCAGGCCAAGCACAATCTGGCCCCTGCTCTCCTCCCCAGGGAGAGGGACAAAGGGCATGTGAGGTCTGAGATGTCGTTCCTTTATGTTCATTAAGAAAACATGGGCTGAGCGTCTACTGTATGAAGACCTGTTCTAGACATCTGAGATACAGCAACAGATAAAACAAAAGCCCTGCCTTCACAGAGCTTCTAGCATAGTGAGCAAAGTAAATTATAGAGTGTAAAAGCATTGATACACATTAGTTCACGTGGGCTCTTGCTTGTTAAAACTTTATCAAAATGAGAATGTTCCAAGCAGAAGTAACTTTTGCCAAGTCCTCCAACAATGGCAGACAGGGCGAGGCATTTGGAAAAGTGCTTCCCCCATCAACGGGCACTTCAGCCTACCATGGGGAAGTAGCCCACCCAGATTAGATTCTCTCTGAGGCAAAGATCCTCCAGGGAGACAGGCCCTGGAAGTCAAGTGGGGGATGCACGCAACCCACCTTTCCATCATGTACTCCAGGTTGGTCAGTCTCGCTTCCCCTGTGGAGACGATGTGGACGGCGTACGAGCTAAGGGAGCGGTGGATAAACCCCCGGGAATGCAGGTATCTCAGGGCGTCGGAGACCTGGAGCAGCAGGTGCACAATCACCTCCATGTGCAGCACGGGGAACTGGGCCCGCTGCAAGCAAGAGAGAAAGGGAGCCAGGAGCAGAAGAAAACAGCAGCGACATCTCAGAATGTTCTATTACTTACAGTCTTTTCAATTATCCTCCCAGCTACCTAGTGTCCTCATTTAACAAGTGAGGAACCTAAAAATCAGAGAGGATAAGTGGCTGGTGTAAGGGCTCAGTGACCCAGGCTTCGGGGCTCCAGACCTGAGCTTCTTCCCATCAGCTGAGCTACTGAAGACCACAGAAAATAAGGAGAAAGTTCTGAAAGCCTGGTGTGTGCATCTGGAGTGGCCTGGGGAAGACAGTCAGGCCCACTACCAAAGAACCTTTCCCTCAAACCCCTCCAAGCCTGTGCCGCAGGGAGAGCCTGGAAATTTAAAGAACCAGTCCAGCCCCTAGCCCAGTGAGATGACGGAGGACGTACACCCAAACAGGGCAGACCTTCACTCCACCAACACACCTGGCTGATTAAAGTTAATGCCAGAGAAATGGCATTTTAACGTAATGCCTTCACCCAAGGAAAAGAAAGAAAAAACAGACCACTAAGAGGAAGTAAGCAGCAGGAGGAATGGCCAGCCATTTAGGCAAGGGCCCTTTCTGGAGGGTCCTCCCACTCCTGCCCAGTGTCTGTAGAACAAAGTCAAGGAGAAAGAAAAACCAATTTGGGGGGATGGCTCTGAAGCCACATCTCAGTCCAGAGCACGTATACCAAGGAGTCTGTGGGCCAGAGAAGCTGTTCACTGTCCCCCAGGAAATCTAAAAAGGGCTCAGGGACTGACAAGGGCCTCCCTGGTGGCGCAACAGGTTGGGTCCCAGCCTATGAAGCTATCCGCAGCCACTGCAGCACGAGTTAGAACCCCAGCCAAGGAGATTCCCACATGGCGCAGCAGACCTCTCCTCCTCACCCACTGCTCCCCTCAGCAGTGTACTTCAGTCGATCCGCCTG
The DNA here is from genome assembly GCA_004024925.1 of Scalopus aquaticus. Taxonomy (NCBI): domain Eukaryota; kingdom Metazoa; phylum Chordata; class Mammalia; order Eulipotyphla; family Talpidae; genus Scalopus; species Scalopus aquaticus. The sequence goes on from PVIJ01003282.1 coordinate 109,526, forward strand.
TTCAGCTCCCCGCTCTGTCTCTGGTGAATCCCCTCACCATCCCACACACCTCTGGTCTATACCCCAGTTCTGTGTGCATAAATTAATGAATCTTAAAAAAAAAACAAAAAAAAAAAACCTCTCTATAAAGAAACCTCTCTCTATAGCAAAGATCCAGTGGAGAAAGAAGGCCAGTGCCTTTTCGACCAGTTAGCAAGAGATGTGTCAGTGTTTTCTGAGTCTGCTGAGCTCTTAGATGTCTGATAAAGAAGCAGGTCTGGCAATAATAAAACAGCCCAGCTCTGTCAGTGCACATGCTTATTTAGCCAACGCGATGTGTTCTACAGCCCCATAGGGGACAAGAGCCAGCTACCCCGAGGCTCCACTGGGCGGGAAGAGGCCAGGGATGAGGGAGGGAGGACAGCAAAATGCGCAGAGATAGCCACTCACCCGCTCATGGAGGACACTGAACAGTGTGCCCACAGTGATGCGCTCGTACACAAGGCGGGTCTTCTCCAGGTCCTGGGACAGGCAGACGGCCATGAGCTGCAGCAGGTGGGGGTGCCGCAGCTTGCTGCAAAGCAAAGAAGTCTCAGGCCGAACTACAGGAGGGAGAACATGATGGAAAAATAGGAGCCTGCCTGTCTTCTAGGCCCCCTGAACACATTCCAAACACTATCATTCACATACAGTATTTTCCTCCGAAAACGAAATAAGGTGGGGAGGGGAGGATCTCTGTTGGTGAAACGTGTGGCCCCACTGATCAGGCCCTGGGTGAGAGTCACCCAGAGCTATGGAGCGAGGCACATTGCACACATCATCTACATCTTAACAAGCACCTACAAGAAACAAGATCATGCTAGGGAGGAACCACAACAGGAGGAGGGCAGGAACTTGCCCCCAGGTCACGCGCCCCAGTGAGTCTCACATCAAGTCCACGCTGTGTCTGAGTCCTTCGAGCCTCCTAGGGTCCCCTTAGTCTAATTTCCCCAAAAGGAGGGGTTTGGCACTGACACACCTCTGTAGGAGCTGAGTAGCTGCCTCAGTTGCCTGAGTCCATTCCAAGACCTCAGTAGCTCTGGTGTGAAACCATGAACTGAGATCCTGCCCCAGTAAGAGCTGAAGGACTAACACTGGGGGAAACTAGGTTCTGAGACCCCTGGGTGGGTCCTCAATAGCTGAGTCATGATTCCTCAGATGCCTGGATCTCACACATTCATGCTCTACGAAGATGGGGACGCTGTCCAGGATGGGCACACAACTGAAAACAGGACAGGTCTCGGGGGCTGAAGCCAGAGAGCCAGCCAGTCCTGTAGGCCAGACCATCCAGAGACAAGGTTAGGAGGAGTCAATCAGTTGACAGAATTAAGCCCCTCACCACCACCTTCCCTAGCCCTCAGGCTGTTCATTCATTCCTTTTTCTCTTTCTGGGCAGCCAACAGGAGTCAAATTAGCCAGCCATCAGAAAATGCAGAGGCAGAGGGGTGCTGATCTCACCTCCAGGCACAACCCTGCATAGCCCTGACCCCAGCTCTGTGAGGTGGTGGGGGTGAGGAAGACCTTCTCACCTGCTGTGCTCTTGCTCGGCAATTAGCAGGTCAGCCAGCCGCAGCCTGCTGCAGTGTGGGTGCGTGGGGAGATTCAGCTCCTTCACCGTGACCCTGCTCCCATTCCACACCAGGCTGCACAGGTAGGGAAGTGTGAACAGAAGGATGTGAGCAGACGCTTGAGTGAGGAGCTCTCCCATCCAGATACCAGAGAAGTGGGGTTTACATAGAATCTGTCAAGTCCCTGGGCACCAGTGGGTCCTCCCTCCTCCCCACCCCCACGTCCTAAACACCTGGGGGGCTTAGAATAAGTGGCAGGAACTCACTGAAGGGTGTGGGAGGGAATCCCTCCACCAGGTTTGCACTTGAGTACACAACAGCACCAAGAGTACTGGAAGGGGATGTCCAGAGACTGGGAAGCCACTTAAGGGCTAGTCTGGGCGAGGGAAGCCGATAACACTGGACAACAAATTTTTACAAGTCATGTTACTGAAATAAAATTATGTCATTTCCTATCAATTTCTATGTGTTCAACACAAATATGACAGTCAAATTCTAATTTTGGCTCTAGTTGTTTTGTAATCTGCAATAAATTGATGTTTACATCACGAAATACATGCCAATAGTAATAGGCCTACGGTTAATACCTGTAAAAAATCAAGTCATAGACTACTTCTAGATTTCTTCACTTGTCTCTTGTCCAGCTGTTCAAGAGTGTCCAGCAGTACTCAGCCAGCACTGTAGTGGGCCATTTTCCCTGATATCTTTGTTCCATTGATGCGGTATCTTGATGAAAACATTCGCCATGTTCATCACTAACCATACCACAGTTTTCAGGGAAGAAATCCAGATGGGAATGAAGGAAGTGGATCTTTAGAGACATATTGCAGCCAAGTTTCTGATACTGCATCAGCATGTCTTCTACTAGTTCCTTGTAGTTTTCTACCCTAACATTCCCAAGAAAGTTTGTAGACACTAGGCGTAAAGCATTGCATGCTTATTTCACATCACCCTGCAGCAAGTTGCTGAACTGGTCATCTTTGAAGAGCTCTCGAATCTTGTCGGGAGCCATCGGACAGGATGGTCCCTAGCGGTGAGTTACGGCCCTAATTGCCTGAGTTGCCCACATAAGGTTAGGGTCCGATAAGGATGGCCTTGGGTCCTTGTTTTCCCTCTCCATTCTTCCCAAACTGAGGTCAGCGGGACCATCCCATTATTTCCCGTGTTGTGCTCTCATTGGATCCCCAACCTCAGACCACCCTGCATTATCTAATGTTACCTCCCCGTGATTTTCACCCTATTTACTCTCTTCCCCTGGGAACAATAAACGAGACTTGATCAGACCTCTTGACTTGTCTCCACTCTCTCGAGTACCCCTGTCCCTTGCTCCCTGCTTCCTCCTCAGGTACAGCGTTGATCTGGACTCGCGGGCCGAGTCAGAATCTGAGGACCCACAAAAACTCCCTCTTTAATCTTTGCTTCACTGAGTCAAGGAAATTTTCCATGCAGGTATTGGAAAGCTGGTGAGGTCCGATCCATGGCTTTCACGAAATTCTTCATCAAACCTAGTTTGACGTGAAGGGGTGGTAGCAGGATTTTGTGAGCCTCGACCAGAACTGGGTGCTGGATATTCTTCCCTCCAACTGCTACATTTTCTCTGCGAACCCATTCCTTCTCCAAGTAGTGCAATTCACTTGCTCGACTATCCCACTCACATAAGAAACACATGTATTTTGTATAACCCTGCTGCAGTCCCATTAAAAGGGCAACTAGGGCCTCCCTGGTGGCGCAGCGGTTAAGCGCTGCGCTGTGGAGCTGTCGGCAGCAGCGATGCGAGTTGGATGCCTGGCCGGGGAGAATTCCACATGGTGCGGCAGGCCTCTCCTGCCTCGCCCGCTGCTCCCCTCAGCAGTGTATTTCTGATCTGCCTGTTCTGCTCCCCACTCTGTCTCTGGTGAACCCTCAGCCGCCCCACGCCTCTGGCCTGTACCCCAGCTTGTATGTATAAATAAATAAATCTTAAAAAAAAAGGGGGGGCAACTAGCTTCAAGTCACCACAGACAGGCCAGCTGTATTTGTTATACTCAATGGAATTCAGTAGCTGCTTTAAGTTATCGTGTGTCTCTTTCATGTGGACACCATGCGCTACTGGAATAGATGGAAGACAGTTTCCATTGTGCAAATGCACAGCCTTAAGACTCAATTTCGAAGAGTCTAGAATTAGTCTCCATTCTTGTGGGTCATGAGTGATTTCTAAGGCCCTCAATATTGGGCCTCATGAGGCCCTCAATATTGGAACAGAATTTCAGAGTACTTTCCTTTCTGAAGAAAGGTTCCAGCTGCTGGTGGTGCTTTCGATATAAAGTAATTGTGACATCATCTTCTAGAAGATTCCATTGTTGGAGTCTTAATGATGCAATCAACTCTGGATGATCTGTGCATGATGGTATTATGCAATGCAATGCAGTATTACATCATTCTAGGCTGATTTAGGATGTTGTTGCAGTTCTACTGGATAAATTTACATGGTGAAACATATAAAATGAATTACATGAAATATCTTCAAAACGAGAGCTAATAAAAAATTTTCAGGGTTATATTCATGTTCAGCACACCAAGATACTACAGATTAGGGCCTTTTTAAGTCAGTAATGATCTCAATGTTGACCAGTGTAATTTGGACAAAGAAAAAGAGAAAACAAATCTGTGGCCTGCGCAGGGAAAGAAGGAATGTGTCTCAGCCTTGAGAGTCTGGCAGGGGCCCTCTGAGATGTTTCTCCTAAGCAAGGAAGGAGCTCCCGGGCTCAGGAAAGTTAAGAGAATGTGTCTGAAACAACTCCCCGTGCTCCCACTGGGATGAAGTGTCAGGAGACTGAGAATACCCAGGGCCTTTTGTTTATGGCCAACTCCCGTTACTTCAGCTTCTGCTACATTTGGCTGAGGAGAGTCACTGTTGATGTTGATCTAGCTTCGACAGGGGCCTCAGTACCTTCTGGCTGGCACCAGAGGTCACAGAGTAACTGCTAAGTGGCTTCTGACTCTCCAAAATGCGCAGAAGCTATAACACTGTCAGAAATTTGGCAACGTTTGAGACTTTTTTTTTAAAGATTTATTTATTTATACATACAAGCTGGGGTACAGGCCAGAGGCGTGGGGCGGCGAGAGGGTTCACCAGAGACAGAGTGGGGAACAGGACAGATCAGAAATACACTGCTGAGGGGAGTAGTGGGCGAGGCAGGAGAGGTCTGCCGCACCATGTGGGATTCTCCCCAACTGGGTGTCGAAAAACGCATCGCGCTGCCGCTGCCGACAGCTCCACAGCGCAGCACTCAACCGCTGCCCCAGCAGGGAGGCCCATTTTTTTGGTCCTCACAATCACAGCTGCAAGGGAGAGGGGGTATTTGGGTGCTGCTGCTGACATCTAGTGGGTAGAGACCAGGGGCACTCCCAAATATCCTACAATGCTCCGCAGACCCCTACCACAAAGGCAATGGTGTCAAGGTTGAGAACCCCTGACTTACACATGTATACTCCTGTGTTTCCCTAGAAATCCTCCACACACAAGGAAGTCACATGAAGTCCATTCTTCCTGCGGGACGAAATCAGACCCCCCATTGGCCATGTCCACTTACTTGGTCATGACCATGTAGGGGCCACTGAAGAAAGAGAAGGTGGGCTCATCGTCAGCTTGGATCACTTCCTTTTCTCCAATCACAGGAAGGGATCCTAGATAGGCCAGCTGCGTCGCCCCTGTGAGATAAAACTGAAAACAAAGCACAGCTTCAAACTGTGGGGAGAAAAGAGGAAAAGTACTATCCCCAGAATTTTATCAGCCAGCTAAAGATAATGACAGCTGCTCTTTGCCAACTTGCTGAATACCTCCTCCACCCTTGTAACAGAGTTGTAAGTCTTGAACTTACAACTCTTCTAGGTTGTAATATTTCCCTTTTGACTACTGAGGAAATTGAGGCTCATGGAAGGAGGTCAGACACCTGCCTAAAGAGCCTGGCTGTGACCCAGGGACCTCTTGTGGCCCCCAGAGAATGCAGACCTGTGTGTAGCCAAAGTCAACCTTCCTTTTCCCCAACACCCTCACCCCAAGCTCAGGGTGGGTTGAGCTACTGGCTCAACCAACAACCATTCTCCTCTCTCTCTCTGATGGGCAGAACCAAAGACCCAGAAAACACTATTTTTCCTCAAACATTTCTCAGTTTAAAATCTCAGTTCCTTAAAGGCAGTCCAGCAATGCCATAAACCTGAGGAGGACAAGGTCCACCACAAATAAGACCCATGGGGTCAGCATAGCTCTCTGCCTCTCTTCAGTGAGAATATGTCTGCTGCCTTCCCTGGGAATGAAAGGATAATTTTCTAAACTCCCGAAATCTAGCTCAAGGTCACCCAAGGGAACCCTGCGGGGTTTTCTTCAGTTTCTAGTAAGGACAGGAACACTAAGAGGTGCCTGCCCTGCAAAGTAGGCGAAGAAGGGCAGGAAGAAAACCACTTTGGAGAGGAAGGAGGAGTTGGACAAGGCTGTGGGAGACATGGGGCCAGAGGCAGGGCCAGCTGCCTCTAGTTAGTCCCACAGTGCTGTTGCCAGGGCAACCTCTTACCTTCCCAAAGCCGAAGCTGTAGATATTTTGGGCAGAAATGACTCCAGCTTTAAGCAGTCGATTAGGAGAACCATTAGGGCTTCTGGAATATTTGAATGGAGGAGGGGAAAAAATAAAGATTAACCACCCACATCCAGAGGAACAATACTGAAACAAGTATCCACAATGTGTACTTGGTTTTGCCTTTACTACCCGAACTTTTATCATAGACCTACAGATGATGTAATAGTCAGGTCTGAGATGGGCTTGGGATTCCTACCTCCTATATCCCGCACTATATAGCCCCTCACAGGTCAGACAGGGCTGACCCATTACCCAAGAGGATACTGCAGAAACAACAGGGTGTGACTTCCAAGGCTAGATCCACCTGGGCTTTGGCCCTGATCTCCCTTCATCACTTGCTCTGGGGGAACACTGTGAGGACATTCGAGCCACCCGATGGGGAGGTCCGACACCCAGCAGTCTGTTAATGCCTCATGTAAGTGCCTCACCTTAGAACTGGATCCACCAGTCCCAGTCAGGTCTTCAGATGATGCAGCTTCAGCTGACATCTTGATGGCAGCTCATGAAAAAAACCCTGAGCCAAAACCAGTCAGCCACCCAGCTAAGTCATTCACTCCCTGATTCCTGACACACAAATTCTATGTGAGATAGAACTGTCCACTGTTGGGCCTCCCTAGTGACACAACCAGTTAAGTCGCAGCACTATGAAGCTATCCACAGCCACTGCAGCAAGAGTTCAATCCCCGGCCAGGGAGCCTACCCACATGCCACTTTGTCTCAGCCGCTGCTCCCCTCAGCAGTGTACTTCAGTAGATCTGCCTGTTCTGCTCCCCACTGTCTCTGGTGAATCCTCTCACCCTCCCCACACACACACACCTCTAACCTACACCCCAGCCTGTATGCATAAATAAATAAATCTTTAAAAAAAAAAGAATTGTCCACTGTTATCCACTGCTACATTTGGGGGTCATGGGGTAGGAGGGATTTGTTACACAGCAAGAGACAGCAAATACAGATGGTCCATGTTGGAAAGAATCATAAAGCACATCTTGTCCAACTTGCTCATTTTGCTGATGGGAAAAATGGAGCCCAGGGACAGGAAAAGGGATGGTCTGGGGCCACAGAGTGACACTCACAGATCTGAGAGCCCTTTTATATATATATATATTTTTTTTTTTATTGTTATTTATGTCTTTTACATTTTGTATTCCCCTTGGGTAGCCCACCACCAATTCACCCGTGATCCATGAGAGCCCTTTTTATTTCAAAGATTCCTGTGGTTTATTTACATGGGGTGTGGGGGTGGGGGCACACTCCAACCAACTTTCCATTAAGCACTGTGTAGGCCAATCCCGTAACAAGAGCAACGTTTCATCTGAAGTCCACACTTGGGCTTGGGCTCTCCTTTCAGACTGGCCCAGGACCCACTGGCCTTGTCCTCAGCTCTACCCCACACCAGGAAGTGAAGGGCCAGTGGTGACAAACATGACAGACACTGCCCCTCCTCTTGGCATGTTCTCCTTCCCATGTTCTAACTGGACAAAGGCAACAAAATCCTATATAAATAAAACATTTATAAACAGACAAGCACCTAAACCCTCAACAGGGGAATCCCCCTCAAGCAGGAGGTGCGGGGGTGGGAGGAGCTGGAGGAGCTGGGCCCAGTTTGGCCCACCGCCAGGTGAGGGGCTTGGGAGTTGAGCCTGACATCCTGACAGCCGCGGGCAAGCCCTGAGGTCTGTAGCTGGGAGAGAGGCGCAACCCGATTGCCATTTTTTAAAAGGTCATTTAATAGGTGCTGGTTCAGAACCAGGGAAAGCCTTTAGGAGTAACTGAGTCTCGGGGAGTCATTAACTCACCTTGTCTGAGAAGCCAGTGGCCTCAGGGTCACTGGAGGAAAACCAGAGCTGAGACTGTGACAAGTGTAATCCTGGACTACAAAAGGAGTTGCTGACAGAGAAAATCAACCTGGAAAGACTTCCTAATGTGGAAACACTAAGTCAGTAAAGCCCCCACTGGTCCCTGAGCATGGAGAAACCTGGGGCCCCCCCACCACCTCCTGAGCTATAATGGGAGGAGGAGAGGCTGCCCACCCAGCTAGCAAGTCTCTTAGACCAGCTTAAAATAGCCCAAGGGCCATAAATTAAGTATCTGTGGTCTTTCACCTTCCGTGGCTTGGGAGTTGACAAAATGCTAGCCAGCTGCCCTGCCGGGAGAGGCTTTTCTGCTGGACTCCCCGGACCTGAAAAGCTCCTTCTCTGCTAACCACAGGGCTGCTCCCACCAGCCTGCACTCATTCCTGGAGTGGGAAGATAACTCATCTGCCCCTCCTTGTCAGTGGCCCACTGGCCCCTTCCACTCTTGCTCCTTCAGCTGGGCGAGATGCCACCGGTGGGGCCCAGTGTGGAGGTGCAGGGCTCCCCCCAGGAAGACTGGAGATGTATAACATCCCGCTTGGCTCAAGGCAGACTCACCCTGGCATGAGGCCCCCAAATCGGGGAAGGCTGCTGACGAGCCGCTGAGGGGAGTCGATCTTCTTCAGGAGGTCGTAGGAGAAGCCCTGGATGATGGCCTGCATGTGTGAGGCACAGCGCTGCATGAACTCCACCATCTGCAATACAGCCCAAGATGCTCAGTGCAGGCGCAGCCACATGGAGGCTCAGGGTGACAGGGGGTGGGAGCTCCCATCTGGGAACTGTAGAATGGAAGGGCCCAAGTGATTCTCCTAAGTTAATGTTTTCAGGGAGAGGATTTGGCAATAAATGCCTCATTTCCACCTTCAATGGATGAGGAAACTGAGGCGGGGGGTGTGTGTGTGTGTGTGTGTGTGTGTGTGTGTGTGTGTGTGTGTGTGAAATTACTTATCTAAGGCCCAACAATAAGCAAAGGGAGGGAAGGGATAGCAGGGGACTCTGCTCACGGCTCCCTTCCCTGTACCCAGGGCCGAGCACAGCCTCTGTGCTTCTCACTTGTTATTCAGTCCTCACTGGAACACTTTATGCCTGCCAGTGTGCAGCCTCAGGCAAGTTACTTAATGTCAGTGAGCCTCAGTTTTCCTCAGGTGTCCTCTGTCATATAGGAACAACAATAGTACCTGAGAGGGTTGTTGTGAAGATTAAATATTTAATTTAACTCAGAATGCCTGGTGTGTGGTAGAAGCTCTGGTTAAGAGTCAAGCAAAATCACCATTGGTTTCCTTCCCCACTGTATGACCACAAAGGCTCACCAGACCTGCCCAAGGTTTTGCAGCTGGGTGACTGTGTTTCAATCCAGCCTCGTATGCCTAGTGAGTCCTGCTGTCCCGGTGCCCAGCCACTGCCTGGGTTCCAGTCTCCCAGTCTGGGGCTCAGCCTGTGAGTGGCTGCCCTGTGGCGCCCTTACCTCAGTGCCACGCTCCTTCCCCGCTGCCAGGGCCCAGGTCTGTGGGTTGCGACCCTTCTCGTCGTGGAGTCGAAGGTCACCCCCTGCGTCCAGCAGTTTGCTGAGGATCCACTGGTTGCCTGAAAACGCAGCTGCGTGCACTGGGGTGCTCCCGTCAAAGCAGCGGCTGGGAGGGGGTTCACAATGAACATCCACAAGCCACACTCCTGCCTCCCATGGAGCAAACCCAACAGGTAAGGCGGGCTCTTTCTGCAAAGACAATCTTTGGTGATGAGGCTTCTAACTCCACTGTGAGGCCCCTGGTCTGTGCCAACAGCAGCTGTACACACACCCCTTCCTCATCCTTACGTCCACCCTTCCAGGTGGCATCATTCCCCAACTTAGACAAGGCATGCTTGGGATTCAAACCCAGAGGAAAATCTTGTTCCTAATCTGGTATTCTTTTCCCACCTGCGTCTCACACTAGGAGTCCTGAAACAATTTCTGCAAGGCTGTATGCCCTGGGGTCAGGCTGGTGAAAGCCAATCTAAGCAGGACCCACCTTTCTCACGTGGGACTGTCTCTATCTCACAAATTCCATGGGAGAAGCCCCCCAGACCCTTCAGAACATCAGCAACCTGGTCAAAGAGCTCCAACTCAGAAAAACTGAACCACACAAACTATCTGAGAGAAGAAGGGATGGCCTCTGGGGCAACCAGGACGCAGTGGGGTGTGACACGTAATCTGGCTGCACATCAGAATCCCCAGAGCACTTTCCATTAAATTTTTTCTAAAAAGGCGCAAATGGGAGGAGGAAGGAAAAGAGGGAAGGAGAAAATACAAAATGAAAGAGGAGGAAGACAAGGAGGTGAAAATAAGAAATCTCCCAACTCCAGACCTCTAGTTCTCTTGCTCAGAGGCAACTGCCCCAATATACTGTTGAATGCTTCCAGAAATTTCCAATTCATATTCAAGTAAGAATAAGAATATGCTACATCGACTGTTCTATGTCTATTTCTCTTTTTCAATTAATAATCTATCTTGGACACATTTCCATATGAGAAAATACAAGCCACCTCAATTTTTTTTTAAGCAGCTGTGTTAACTACTTCAATACAGGGGCACAGCACACTTTAATTAATGAGCCATTGAGCTAACTCTTTCTTCATGAGCTTTGTGTCAAACATTAGTACAGTAGGGACAGAAGAGTGTATGTGAGTCTGAAAAAATACAGAAGAAAACACAGCAAAACATTCACTGTGTTATCTCTGCCTTATAGAACTCTCTCTCATTTTTTTTTCTTCATACTTGTCTAAGCGTCCAAGTTTTCTCCCACTATGAAAGCAACCCTTCCAATATCAACAGGGCTTTTTAAAAAGTACTTTAACAGGGCCTCCTTATGTAAAAGCTATTTTATAGCTTTTATGATTGTTCATATTCTCGGATTCGAAAATCTGCTGGAATCATGTAAGTGTTTCAAAGTCCATTTCTGGTTCTGTCCTTTGGGAACTGTAAAAATACCTGCTTTCCCCTCACTGTCAAGGAGGTCATTGTAAAACTCAAGTAAGCTAGGTCCTGGGAAAAGGAAAAGCACCACACTGATTCATGAATGGCATCATCATCATGTTACTATTCCATATTAAAATGTGGACAAATTATTAAACTAAGGTTCTCTTAAACCACAACTACAAGGCAAAAGTCATCCTGACAAAGTCATGCCAAGTATATTAGCTGGAGGAAAAAGTGGTTGTGAACAAAGAACTCAGTTGTGGACTATGTCAAATTGTGTAAGCAGAGGATACAAATTTATAACCTAGAAGTAGAAAGTCATTAAGTAATTAGTAACAAATTTCACTTAATTATTTCACAGTGCCTAGTAAAACTGCTTAGTAAAATTATTAGCAGTTAAAGTTATGTTTCAACGGGCCTCCCTGGTGGCGCAGCGGTTAAGCGCTGCGCTGTGGAGCTGTCGGCAGCAGCGATTGAGAGTTCGATGCCCAGCCGGGGAGATTCCCACATGGCGCGGCAGACCTCTCCTGCCTCGCCCGCTGCTCCCCTCAGCAGTGTGTTTCTGATCTGCCTGTTCTGCTCCCCGCTCTGTCCCTGGTGAACCCTCTCGCCACCCCACACCTCTGGCCTGTACCCCAGCTTGTATGTATAAATAAATAAATCTTTAAAAAAAATAAAAGTTATGTTTCAACGTATGTGTACAACTGTATTTAACTTTATAAATAAGCAAAGGTTATTTTACTATCTTGTCAAAGTAGTTTCCAAAGACCCAAGTCATTTTTTTTAAAGATTTATTTATTTATACATACAAGCTGGGGTACAGGCCAGAGGCGTGGGGCAGCGAGAGGATTCACCAGAGACAGAGCGGGGAGCAGAATAGGCAGATCAGAAATACACTGCTGAGGGGAGCAGCGGGCGAGGCAGGAGAGGTCTGCCGCGCCATGTGGGATTGTCCCCGGCCGGGCGTCGAACTCGCATCGCTGCTGCCGACAGCTCCACAGCGCAGCACTTAACCGCTGAGCCACCAGGGAGGCCCCCAAGTCATTTTTTTTTTTAACTTAAAAATGTTCTTTCTTCTACTTCCCAATTCATCTTAGGAGCATAATACTTATTTTCCAGATAATGATGTACTTACTGATTTGGATCTGATCCATAATCCACCAGAACATCAACTAATTTCATAAGGCCTAACAATGCTGCAATGAAAAGTGGTGTCTGGCCCAGAGAGTTAACTGCATCAACATAAATTCCTGCAAAGCAAATACAAAGACAACTGTCAGGAAATTTACTGATACAACACTAGGGTAATTTATTTGGGAAGAAAAAAACTATACAGTACTTTCATGTACTACTATTGCAAATTTTTTAAAAAAAGGAAAATTGAGGGAGGCCACCCTAATGGTGCGGGAGTTATGTCTCAGCTCTATCAAGCTATCTTTAGCCAGCCACTGTGGCATGAGTTCGATCACCAAGCTGACCCACCGGCTGCTCCCGTACTTCAAAATGCCTGTTCTGCTCCCCGCGGTCTCTGGTAAATCCACTAACGCCCCACCTCGGCACACACCTCAGTTCTTGCATGTATAAACAAAAATAGTTCTTGTATGTATAAAAATATAAAAGTATATCTTTAAAAAGAGAAGCCAATTGCACAAACACAACACACTACAAACCACCCAACACGAAAAAAGTGAAATACATATTCACCAGTAAGGTTTTTATACTGATGCACTGCTTTTACCACATAGCGATGTGTGCTAACGAGCCTCTACTACAATGAACTCTCCTTTAGAAGACTGCAAGTAAAGGAAAACCACTCAGACTGCGTCCTCTCCCTCTAACTCTCCCGAAAGAGAGAAGAACGATCATCAATGGCAAAGAGCAGTTGCAAAAGCAACACTCAGAGCCGGCTTCACGCTCAGGAAAGGACACTGCGCCTCCTCCTCGTGGTTTCCGGTGCTCTACACGATCAGAGAAACTTCTCTAGTAACGAACTATAGAAATGATCCCTGAAAGTATAGTCTTACCCAAGTAACCCTTCGCCTTCAGGGGAAGGTAAGACCCATACATATTTCAGTAATGGTGAGTTTTTCTTCTGGGACTGTTTTTCCCAAATACAAATTAGTACGTGTTTTCTAAAGCTCTTTTCATGACCACAGCTCTAAAAAGCATTTTAATGCTATTTTAAAGACTTTAAAATGTTTCCAAAGAAAGGTGAAGCTGACAATTAACATACTGTTGCTAACAGCCAATCACACACCGGCTGCTTCCAACCCCGCCCCGTTTCCCGTGGCAATTCTGTTGGCTTCCGGATGAGTCGAAAAGCCACAACAAAGTGCGCTAGGGGGCCTCCCCGGAGGCGCAGCGGTTAAGCGCTGCCTGTGGAGCTGTCGGCAGCGGCGACGCAAGTTCGACGCCCAGCCGGGGAGACTCCCACATGGTGCAGCAGACCTCTCCTGCCTCACCTGCTGCTCCCCTCAGCAGTGTATTTCTGATCTGCCTGTTCTGCTCCCCCGCTCCGTCTCTGGTGAACCCTCTCGCCGCTTCTGGCCTATACCCCAGCTTGTATGTATTAAAAAAAAAAAAAAAAAAAGTGCGCTGGGCGACGGTGTGTGCCTCTGTTTAGGCAACGATCAGAAGCTAGGAGGCCTTTCGAGGAAAATGTAAACGAAAAAGTGTATGGTGAAAGCTATGAAACAAAAACTAGTAAAACATGCCCAATTTCATTTTTTTAAAGATTTATTTATGCATACAAGAGCTGGGGTGTAGGCCAGAGGTGTTGGGGATGAGAGGATTCAGGAGACAGAGCCAGGGGCAGAACAGGCGGATCTACTGAAATACACTGCTGAGGGGAGCAGCGGGCAAGGCAGGAGAGGTCTGCAGCACCATGTGGGAAGCTCCCTGGCCGGGGATGGAACTCTGTGCTGCAGTGGCTGCGGATAGCTTCATAGGCTGAGACTTAATTCCTTGCGCCACCGGGAGGCCCCCACATGCCCAATTTTAAAACTTTATCCTGTGATCAAAATAATGGACATGTAACTGCCCTTCTGACTTTTCTCAAATCGGGGAATTTTATTTACATAAGACTTGTGTTTACACAGGAAAATACATCATTCTGCTTAAAGCTTTAATAGCTTAAAAAAAAAAAAAACGGGCCTGGTGACACAACGACGACAGGTTAAGCGCAGCACTGTGGAGCTGTCAGCAGCTGCGGCAATGCTGCACCGGGTAGCTTCCCACATGGTGCAGCAGACCTCTCCTGCTTCGCTCGTTGCTCACCTCAGCAGTGTATTTCAGTAGATCCGCCTGTTCTGCTCCCCACTCTGTCTCTGGCGAATCCTCTCACGCCCCGCATCACTGGCCTACACCCCAGTTCTTGTATGCATAAATAAAACTTAAAAAAAATCAGGAAATGTCACATGTGGGTCTGCTAAACTTAAGCAACATGTTTGACCACCAATTGTTATCTACAGTTCTGCATTCCTAAGGCGAGAGCTGCCCAATTAAGTCACAGCAAAACCTTACAAGGTGTCTTTCAGCATCAACCAGAAACAGAAAACTAGATCACTCTGGGAAGGTTATACATCATGAGGTATGACCAGAAACGCCTGGGGGGCTGAGGACTGGTGCATAACAAGGGACCCCAGAAGCTGATCAATGAAAAGTCTTGTTGATAAGATTAGAACCATACCAGAGGGTTTGGGGTATAATCTCAATTACAACATTTGGTGGCCAAACAGGTAAGAATCATCTGGTCAGCTGACTCATGTCCCCAGAAGCCCCTAATGACAAAAACACATTCTTTAGTTTTTTCCATGTTTTTCTCCTCGTCATCCTTACTTCTGTAACTGATGTTGTGTAATAATTCCGAAAATAAAAAGGTCAGGATCTCGCTCATCCTGCATCATGTAGCCTGCTCACGACTTCCGTGTATCTGTGTGGTGTTGCTCCCGACACAACAGTCACGTGAAATCCAGAGATGCAAAATCATTAAAGATTTCTTTAAAAAAAAAAAGAAACCGGCCTCCCTGGTGGCGCAGCGGTTGAGTGCTGTGCTGTGGAGCTGTTGGCAGCGTGTGATGCGAGTTCGCAGCCCAGCCGGGGAGAATCCCATATGGTGCAGCAGAACTCTCCTGCCTCGCCCGCTGCTCCCCTCAGCAGTGTATTTCTGACCTGCCTGTTCTGCTCCCCACTCTGTCTCTGGTGAACCCTCTCGCCGCCCCACGCCTCTGGTCTGCACCCCAGCTTGTATGTATAAATAAATAAATCTTTAAAAAAAAAAAAAAACCACCATGAGATATCACCTCATTCCTCATACCTCATCCTATCACCTCATCCCTATCACCTCATACCATGAGATATCAAAAAGACTAGAAACAACAAATATTGGTGAAGCTGTGGAGAAAAATGAATGCTCGTCCATTGTTGCTGGGGATGTAATTTGGTGCAGCCTGGAAAATGGTAAGAAGCTACCTTTAAAAAATGAAAAAGGAAATACCATAAAGACCCAGCAATACTACTGATAGGTATTTATCCAAGGTACAAAAATACCAATATGAAAAGATGTATGTGGGCCTCCCTGGTGGTGCATGGGGCTAAGTTGCAGCACTGTGACACTACGCAGCCACTGCAGCATGAGTTCATCCAAGCCAGGGAGCTACAGCAGACCTTTCCTGTCTCATCCGCTGCTCCCAGTAGATCTGCCTGTTCTACTCTCTATTCTGTCTCTGGTGAATGCTCTCACCACCACCCCTCCAACCTGTAGCCTACATTCCAGCTCATCTACACCAAGGTTTAAAACCTACTAGAGAGCAAAGGGAAAGGACATTAAGGGGCCAGGAGAAAGTAAGGTGTACAACTGTGCTATTTAAACATAACTATTATGGTTAGCCAGAAGCCACTCAGACTGCATCCTGTCCTTCTAGCTCTCCCAAAGGAGAGAAGAACGATCATCAATAGCAAAGAGCAATCGCAAAAGCAACACTCAGAGCCGGCTTCACGTTCAGGAAAGGACACTGCGCCTCCCTCCTCGTGGTTTCCGTGCTCTACACGATCAGAGGAACTTCTCTAGTAATGAACTATAGAAATGATCCTTGAAAGTATAGTCTTGGCTCACAGCACATAGCCTCTGCTGGGCCTAGGGCAGCTGGACAGTTTTCACTGGTGGTGAGAAAGTTTTCCCAGTTCTAGTTACGCTGGATAAAGAAAGAGGTTTTGCCATACAAACTTTCAAATGTTACTAACTACTTAACACATTTTCTTGTGGTAAGTAGAAATGTCATGGGGGTGGGGAATAACACCCACGCACATTCACATAATGCTGAGTGACAGCCATTCACAACTTCCATCCTTAAAGCCCAGGAGGTATTAACATTCTGGTAAAGTGGCCACACCCTTTACTTTTGCTAATTGAGAAATCTAGCTGATTGGAATGATTTGTAAATCTTAGCAGAAGCTTGAAGACAGGTGTCCTCAGAGTTTTGACTTTTAAACAGTAGTTACTTAGAGCTCACTATAACAATGGCAAGGACAGTACTGGGTGGCTGACAACCAGTGTAGGAAAACAGAATCTTTTTGTTTTTGAATCCTATGTTTGCATTACATGTTGACACTTTTGGAGATTTAAAATAAATCTAATTTGGCTGATTTGACATCATTTTTTTTTAAAGATTATTTATGCAGGGACTCCCTGGTGGCGTAGCGGTTAAGCACTGCACTGTGGAGCTGTTGGTGGCAGCGGCGACGAGAGTTTGACGCCCAGCTGGGGAGCAGCAGACCTCTCCTGCCTCGCCTGCTGCTCCCCTCAGCAGTATATTTTAGTCAATCTGCCTGTTCTCTTCACCAGACTGTCTCTGGTGAATCCTCTCACCACCCCCACACCTCTGGCCTACACCCCAGCTCTTCTCTGCAAAAATAAATCTTTAAAAAGATAAAAAATAAAGTTTCTTTCCACTAAAGGTCTTATATGTTTTGTCTTGATGCGGCGGATGGCAGAACCTATTTAGAGCGGGCAGGTTTGGGAGTCCTGAGGTGCCCCTCTTCCTGCCCTGTAACAGGAAGAATGTAATTTGGGTAGTGTCATCCTGGTGAAGGTTTATCTTAAACAAGTCCTCTTTATCTGAGAATTTCATCTTGATTTTCACAATAAAGATGAGGTCACCCCCTCATTGTCTGTCATATGATATCTCTCCTAGGTCCCTGACATCAAGCCCCTGGTCCTTAAATACAGAATAAATATCCCAGTCCACTCGATTACTTTTTACAATCAAATAAATTCTCAATATCTATGTTATTAAACTGATTTTTTCTTTGTAACACATCTGATGCTGTTTTGATTACCTGTCCAGCCAGAGAACCCCCAAGGGGTTTTCCTCTGCACTCCGCCACCTCCTAGTTCCCAACCTTTCAAGAGGATCAAAGAACTGACTTAGGGCTCACCATGAAAGCATGGCCACTGTAGATCCAGAAGGAAAAAAATAAAGGAGAAACTAAGTGGTAATGGCTAGAGTAGAAGAAAGAAAAATTAAATCTGGGGAGATGCTTCTAAGATCAGGAAGCAGGGCCTCCCTGGTGGCGCAGCGGTTAAGCACTGTGCTGTGGAGCTGTCGGCAGCGGTGACGCGAGTTCGACGCCCGGCCGGGGAGATTCCCACATGGCGCGGCAGACCTCTCCTGTCTCGCCCTCTGCTCTCCTCAGCAGTGTATTTCTGATCTGTCTGTTCTGCTCCCCGCTCTGTCTCTGGTGAACCCTCTCGCCACCCCACGCCTCTGGCCTGTGTCCCAGCTTGTATGTATACATAAAAAATAAATCTTTAAAAAAAAAATAAGATCAGGAAGCAAAGTTTCAATAGCAGAAGGGGAGGGGCATGCTCTCCAGAGGTGCCTTTTCCTCATTTGCTTCCTGAGATAATTATCTCATCCCTTCTTATTCTCAACCCTCCTACCCCTTCCTTACCAGTTTCCCTCAGCAATGGTTTTGCCCCATAGTTGGCCCAGAACTAGAAGCCATCTGTTCAAATTCTTAAATGTGGTGTCATCAACAGGCAAACTGGAAAGTAGATTAAGGTTGATTAAAAGTTGTGAGCTGATCAGGAAACTGCCTGACATCTGCCATAACAACCTGGGAGTCGTTTGGCCTTCTACTTTGAACCTTCATTTATTCCACGTTGAATCACAACTGACAAGGTTGGGTAGGTCACATCCGGCCTCTGACACAGATGGACCTTACCACAGCAAGCAGGAGTAGTTTGAATACTTGGCCATAACAACCCTGGTCGCCCCATCCCAGCACCCTATTTTGACAGAAAGTACCACGTATCTTGACAAAAGTTTTGGCTTTAGCACT
This sequence comes from Scalopus aquaticus, assembly GCA_004024925.1. Classification (NCBI taxonomy): domain Eukaryota; kingdom Metazoa; phylum Chordata; class Mammalia; order Eulipotyphla; family Talpidae; genus Scalopus; species Scalopus aquaticus. The sequence goes on from PVIJ01003282.1 coordinate 127,875, forward strand.
AATTGTCTGCCACACCCTGGAAGGAGCTTTGCGTGTACAGTCAGCAAAGACCCTGACCAAGGGTTAAGCAGGGTCTTATTAGCATGCTAGGAATTCTGTGGAGACCTAAGATGATAATGAGACATGCGAAGTATGTAGAAATGAAGAGTTCATCTATGTATGCTCGAGTATAACCCAATCCAAACATGTTACAGCATCAACTTCTGTCCCCCACCCTGAGAGGGAGACCCCTTTAATAGTTTTTTACAATTCTCCTGGGGGAGGGGGGCCTCCCTGGTGGCGAAAGGGGTTAAGTCTATCAGTAGCCACAACAGCATGAGTTCGATCCCCAGCCAGGAGCTTCCCACATGGCACAGTAGATCTCTCCTGCCTTGCCCACTGCTCCCCTCAGCAGTATATTTCAGTAGATCTGCCTGTTCTGCTCCCCACTCTGTCTCTGGTGAATCCTCACCCCCCCACACACACCTCTGGCCTACACCCCAGCTTTGTATGCATAAATAAATAAATAAATAAATCCTTTTTTAAAACTCCCCTGGGGAGCCAGCCCAGAAACTTTTTCTTTCAGATTGCCTCCCTCCTGCAGGGGTCTAATAAACCTTGTCTGGATGTTGTTTGTCTTTCCTTCTCATTAAGTTCGTTTACAAGGAGTCAGATCCTGCAAAGGGAACCCCTGGGGCCTATGACCAGACTCACCTATGTACTCCCTGTTGTCTCAGGCAGACTCAAAGGCCTCCGTGCTCACTGGCATCTGCCCTCCAATCTCCCAGTTTTTTCTGCTCTTCTCATTCCTTCCATCTACAGTCAGACTTCCTCTACCAACTTTAATGAAAACTTGTTTGGGTCACACATCTTTCCCCACCTAAATGTACACGTAATCTCCATACTCTGTATCATACCCAGCTTCTACCCAAAGCTCTTTCACACAGTGGCCGGTGCCCACATCCCTTCACTGATCAGTCCACCCAAACCAGTTTCTGTCCCTACCACAGGATTAATAAGGACAACACTACATGACACGGATAGCTTACTGTCTACATCTTATGCTCCCACCTGCTTTCCACCACACTTCCCATTCCACTTCTTTTAACTTGACTCTCGTGGGGCACACTCATCAGTTTACACCCACCTCTTCAGCAGCTCCTTCTCAGTATTCTTTGGGATTTCTAACTACTTGACTATAGCATTAAAGGGCAGAACTTCTCCTAATCGTGCCTTAAATTGAACTAAAAACTGTCTTAGATTATGCCTCTCAAAACTTTTCACCAGGACCTACACAAAACCAATAGCCAGAAACACTGTAGGTTTTACTGTCCTCTTCCTCCAACAAGTCCTCCACACAGATCACAAAACACCCTGATAAAGGACTCAAATCATATTAGTACTCAATGTATTAACACTTCGTGTGCCATTTTCTGTGCCACCGCATGAATGGTATAAGCATTCAATAAAACACACACAGCTCCTGAGCTACTGGATATAATTTAATGAAATTTTAAATGCATAGAGATTAAAGCTTCTAGACTGACTACAATCAAAGAAATAGCTCCTAATAGTTCCAAATAAACCCACCGTGGCATGAAAAGCCAGAAACTAGATGAATATGTGAACAAGCAAAAAGCACTGTTGCCTACAGTTTGCTTTAAAGTATTACCAAAACAACCCTCATCCCATATACTTTTAGGGTAAAACTCATTGGACAAACCAGAAGCCACTCAGACGGCATCCTCTCCCTCTATCTCTCCTTAAGGAGAGAAGAACGATCATCAATGGCAAAGAGCAGTTGCAAAAGCAACACTCAGAGCCGGCTTCACGCTCAGGAAAGGACACTGCGCCTCCTCCTCGTGGTTTCCGGTGCTCTACACGATCAGAGAAACTTCTCTAGTAACGAACTATAGAAATGACCCCTGAAAGTATAGTCTTATCTTGTAAGATGCAGCCTCTGCTGGGCCTAGGGCAGCTGTACACTTTGTACTCATGGTGACAATTTTTTCACAAGCTATTTGCTTTCTAGACACACTACATGAATGCATTATCAAGGTGTCTTTTTATATTCCATTTTTTTAATTATGAATACTCTTAAAAGATTTTTTTTCTTTAAAAAACAAATACTTAAATTCTTAATTAGCTTACTGTGGACCAACAGCCAATCAAAAGCTCTTATCTGTCTTCCAAAGCATTAACACTTCCGGACTGGTTTCTGACAAAGGGCGTGCCCACGTGCATGAAATTAGTTGTCTTTTTTTAAAAAAAGATTTATTTATGCATACAAGCTGGGGGGTAGGCCAGAGGTGTAGGGGATGAGAAGATTAACCAGAGACAGAGTGGGGGGCAGAACAGGCAGATTGACTGGAGTACACTGCTGAGGGGAGCAGTGGGCGAGACAGGAGAGGTCTGCTGCGCCATGTGGGAAGCTCCCTGGCTGGGGATTGAACTCATGTTGCAGTGGCTGCAGATAGTTTCAGTCTGCCACTTAACCCGTTGCGCCACCAGGGAGGCCCAGTTATCTTTTTTTAAATTGTCTTTTTACATTTTTTAAGGAGAGGTTTATTAGGAAAAGAAGAAAAAGAGGCACCTGCATAATCATATGCGGGCAGGTGAGCTGCCTGTGAAATTTTTCTAAACTTAAAATAAGCTACAGAATGTCTGTGGGTAAAGTTTTGTATGTATGGTTCTAATTAACTCTTTCCTCTAAGATCCTCAAGGTTTGAAAGCTACTAAACAAGGTGGGTTAATATGACCCTTTTATTTTAAGACCATCTGCTGCTAAGTGTGTGAACCTGAAGGTACCTGGAGAGCTTCATTTTTTTAAAAAAAATTTTTAAATATTTATTTATGCATACAAACTGGGGTACAGGACAGAGGCATGGGGCAGCAAGAGGGTTCACCAGAGACAGAGCAGGGAGCAGCACAGGCAGATCAGAAATACACTGCTGAGGGGAGCAGCGGGTGAGGCAGGAGAGGTCTGCCGCCCCATGTGGGAATCTCCCCGGCCGGGCATCGAACTCACGTCCCCGCCGCGGACAACTCCACAGCGCAGCGCTTAACTGCTATGCCACCACGGCAGCCCAGAGAGCTTTTTTTTCAAAAAATAAAAAAAGATTTATTTATTTGCGCATACAAGAACTGGGGTCTAGGCCAAAGGGGTAGGGGGTGGGGTGAGAGGATTCCCCAGAGACAGAGTGGGGAACAGAACGGGTGGACTGACTGAAATACACTGCAGAGGGGAGCAGCAGGTGAGACAGGAGAGGTCTGCTGTGCCATGTGGGTCAGCTCCCTGACTGGGGTTCAAACCCATGCTGCAGTGGCTGGCAATAGTGCTGAGACTTAGCTCGTGGACTGCCAGGGAGGCCACTGTCTGGATAGCTTTTTAAAATAATGTATCTACTTTGAAAGCCCCTTTTAGCTCTGCTATTTTACTATCACCTCATTTAATATTCATAAAACATTATGAGGGAGGTTATTATCACCTGTTTTTGCAGACAAGGAAATGGGGACACATTGGAAACAAAGGTCGGTTTGGTCAGACAATACCACATCAGGATCTCCATCCAGAAGGTCCGACATGTCAGATCTGTGCCTAACTGCAGACTTCAACTGCAAATCTGCCTACCTGACACTAGTTGATTGACATCTTAAAATGTCTTGAATGACTGAAAAGCACTTCAAACTCATCATGTCCAAACTGAACTTCTGTGTTCCAAAACTAGGCCTCTTCCAACTTCCTGTCTGTAATGTTATCACCTCCATCCATTCATGTAACACAGGCCAGAAAACGGGCCATTTTGATAGTTTCCTTCACACAAACCTGTATCATATAAACGCTGTTGATTTATCTCCTAAATATTTGAACTTCATTCAATAGTCACACTCATTTTAAAATATGGGCAGAGCTGTGGTCACCACAGACTTGAGGAAAGCTCTTCAGTGAAACAAATTCTAAAACTCAACAAGACTTGAACATGAATAACAGGTAGGTAAGAGAAAAAGGTCTTATTAAGAGTGAAAACAAAGCCCTTAGATAAGTTTACTTAATGGAAAACGTATACCACTAGCAGGACAACAGAAAAGTAAAAAGCCCTAAGCAAACTAAACGTGCCTTGAAAAATGCCAAAAACAACCCCACCTGAGATAAAAAAGCAATAGAAAAGAAAAGGAAAAGTTAACACCAAAAAGAAAAGAACTCACAAAACAGTGCCAATCAAGAGAATTACCCACAAAAGCTAGACTAATAAAGACAAAACCAGAAACCACTCAGACTGCGTCCTCTCCCTCTAACTCTCCCGAAAGAGAGAAGAACGATCATCAATGGCAAAGAGCAGTTGCAAAAGCAACACTCAGAGCCGGCTTCACGCTCAGGAGAGGACACTGCGCCTCCTCCTCGTGGTTTCCGGTGCTCTACACGATCAGAGAAACTTCTCTAGTAACGAACTATAGAAATGATCCCTGAAAGTATAGTCTTAAACCACAACGCTCAGCCTCTCCTGGGCCTATGACAGCCGCACATTTTTCAGTCATGATAACTTTCTTTGTTGTTTTTGCAAGTCATTTCCTTTACAGATATATTTTACTTCATTCTTTGTTTTATAACAGTTCAGTTGAATGGCAAACTTCAAAACACCATTTCACTTGGATTCTTCTAGAAACACTTCACAGTCTCATTAGCATAGGGCTTCCTAGCAGCCAATCACACACCGCCGGCACCTGTTCTCTAAGCTCCTATTATCCGAGGCACCGCGCCTCTAGCCTCCAGGATCCCCGTCGGGTGGCTCCACCCCACCGTGAAAAAGGAAATGCCCTTCCTGCCTTTGGTCCTCGTGGATTACCTCCAACCTATCAGAGAAGTTCTCCAGCCCGGCAAGATCTAGTTTCTTTGTCCGTGAAAGAAAGGGGTTGGGGGAGGGGTGGTACATATCTAATACTATGTAATCATAATTATAAGCATGATGGTTTGTTGAATGACTACTCTATACTTTAATCCCTTGTCTCATTTCATCTTCTAAACTAGAGATGGGTATGTTTATTTCCTCATTTTACATGCCGTCTATTGCATCTGTCACACTGCTGAGGAAACCCAGGCGGTATTCTAGATACATCTGGCACTAAATCAGATCTGGGTTCTTTTAGGTAAGTGGTCATCTTCATAACATCTAATCGCCAATCAAATTCATTCTCCAATAAAGCACTAAATACATCATCTCTTAAAGTTCAGCCTTAAATGATTCGTTGTTTTTAAATCCCAAAGGAGGTCCTCCCTGGTGGCCTAGGGGTGAGTCTCAGCTTTATCACCCCTTGACAGCCCTTGGGGAAGCTTGAGTTCTATCCCATCCAGGGATCTAATCCACTTGGACCAGCAGACCTCTCCTGTCTCACCCACTGCTCCCCTCAGTGTGTTTCAGTAGATCTGCCTGTTCTGCTCCCCACTCTGTCTCTGGTGAATCCTTTCATCCCACCACACCTCTGGCTTGCACCCAGTTCTTCTATGCAAAAATAAATAAAATCTTTTTAAAAAAAAAGATTTATTTTTTTTAAAAAAAGATTTATTTATTTTTGCATACAAGAGCAGGGGTGTAGGCCAGAGGTGGAAGGGTGTGAGAGGATTCACCAGAGACAGAGTGGAGAGCAGAACAGGTGGGTCTACTGAGATACATGCTGAAGGAAGCAGCGGGGGAGGCAGGAGAGGTCTGCGCCATGTGGGAAGCTCCCTGGCCGGGGATGAACTCATGCTGCAGTGGTTGGCTTCATAGTGCTGACTTAACACCCGGCGCCACCAGGGAGACCCAAAATCTTTTTTTTTTTTTTTAAATAAAGTAAATCCCAGAGGAAGCTTTCCCATTTATTTGTGGCAAAAGTTAGTTCCTTTTAGTTCTGCATCAAAGAACAGAACTTATATATGATAGCATGTAACTGCTTTAGTCACTTAACTTCCTGTTGTAAAAATACGTCTACCCCACATTTCCCCACAAGCCAGGAAGCTAAGTGTAGGCATGTACATGACATTCTGAGTAAATCACACTTTTATACTGCATAATAGTAACATGAATAAGACGATCAGATTCATACCACACAACTACTGCTAACAGAATCTCCTAGAGACAGTCAAATGCTCTGCATTTAAATTCCTTCAGAGAGGGCCTCCCTGGTGGCGCGGCTGCGCTGTGGAGCTGTCCGCAGCACACGATGCGAGTTCGACGCCCAGCCGGGGAGAATCCCACATGGTGCGGCAGACCTCTCCTGCCTCGCCCGCTGCTCCCCTCAGCAATTTCTGATCTGCCTGTTCTGCTCCACATTCTGTCTCTGGTGAGCCTTCTCGCTGCCCCACGCCTCTGGCCTGCATTCCAGCTTGTATGTATAAATAAATAAATCTTTAAAAAAAAATAAATTCCTTCAGAGAAAGGGCTGGTGTTAGGGCAATCAGTTATCTGACCTAAAAGAATGCAGTATACCAGACCCTCCAAGGGCCCTTTCAAATTAAACAAGAGCAAGACTCTTGATAGCCTTGGGGCAATGGGCATACATCAAAAGTTATGGCCAGGAACCCTGGGGGCTGATGACAGATGTGAAACTTTGTATCCCAGAGACTGATCAGCGGGATGCCAGGATGATAAGGTTGGAACCAAGGCTGGGGGCCTGGGTTATGGTTTCCATTACAATATTCAACATTCTTTCAGGAGCATCCTGTATTCTAACAGTTTGCTCCGTACAAGAAAGAACTGAGGTGTCCATCAGAGATGGGGGGGAGGGGTATGAGAGGATTCACCAGAGACAGAGCGGGTAGCAGAACAGGCAGATCAACTGAGGTACACTGCTGAGGGGGAGCAGCAGGAGAGACAGGAGAAGTCTGCTGTGCCATGTGGGTCAGCTCCCTGTCAGGGGATTGAACTCATACAGTAGTGACTGGCAACAACTTTATAGCACTGAGTCTTCAACCCCTGTGCCACCAGGAAGGGCCTCCCATTTCTTTACCAGTGCGGTGTTGCTAACACAACAGCAGAACCTCAACTCTTGTCTGTATTTTCTGCTGCACCATACTCCTAGGAGACAGAGCCACAGATCTTTTGTTGGTGTCTCTAACCCCAAGTCAAGTAATAAAAAAACAAAAAGCAATATATACATAATAAAAAATGGATAGTCTGGGTTGAGGTTATGAGACTCATCTTTGAAGTTTCAGTATTCACATATTCCCTAGTGACGGGGCTGAACTGAGCAGGATACAATGGGGAGAATTTCACTCCCTGTGCTGCCCTCATATACACTCTATGGCTAGCTTTCCCTTTCTCTTTCCTAATAGGAATATCTGGCAGATTCCACAGTCTTTCGGTCACTTTGAGGCATTTGAGCCCAGTCTTATTTCAGGTAATGCAATGTCCAATTCTGTTGAAATCAAAACCTCTCCCTTGCTCTTCCATTCCTCTGATCTCAAGGCTGTTTGTGGAAACTCCAGAAGTAGAGGGAAAAACCAGTAAGATCACAAGGGCTGAGTTGTACTGAGTTGATGCTCTTTGTAGTTCTTTTTTTAAAGATTTATTTTTACGCATACAAGCTGGGGTGTAGGCCAGAGGTGTTGGGGGGGTGAGAGGATTCACCAGAGACAGAATAGGGAGCAGAACAGGCAGACTGAAAACCACTGCTGAGGGGAGCAGCAGGTGACACAGGAGAGGTCTGTTGTGCCACGTAGGAAGCTCCCTGGCTGGTGATCGAACTTGTGCTGCAGTGGCTCTGGATAGCTTCATAGTGCTGCCCCTTAACCTGCTGTACCACCAGGGAGGCCCCTCTTTATAGTTTTTTACTTTGTCCTAATGTCTGCTCTTTCGTGAGAACGGGCTCCTTAGGTGCCTCCAACTCCACAGTACAGCACCCAAATACAGGCCAGTGCCCCCTTCTTCACCTTCCTGCTACACCTACAACGTCTCTGTTGGAATTCTTCCTTCTTTCACAGTTCCCTTTAGTTGGCACACTTTCCTGTGTTCAGTCTACTTGCCATGTGAGCTAGTGAAAGTATAGCTAGTGTTCTCCCAGGCAACAAGGGCTGGTCTGATCCCTGAACTCCAGGTGACATGTCAGGCTCTCGTTTTTGCTATTCACTCGACTGGGATGCAGGCTTCCATCTCTCCTGCTTGCAGCACCGCAGTTCTCTCCATGAAGCTTACCTGAAGGGCCTCTTACTGGGTTTGAGGCTAGGGAGGAAAAAGCCCCAGCATTCTAGTTCTGTGAATGCCTTTCAAGGAATCTTTTCCACTGACACCCTATTGCTTTCTCTTAAACAGGTGCAAGATGGGTGATGGAGCTGAAGGACCAAGAACTGATTTGGTCACTCCTTATTCTCTACTCTGAGGTTTTAGAGAAAATCCCCAGATGCAGACGAAGCGCTGCTTCATATCCAGTTACAGCTGTCTGTCCCATCACCTGCTTTAGCTTAAATTTGAGAATTTGCAGATGTAGAATGTTCAGGAGATATATAGGAGATTCATCCTAAATCTCTGCCTCTCACACTGGAGGGTGTGGGGCATGGACACTAGAAGTCCAGCACACCTATCTTGAACATCCATTTTATTTAATTTATTAATTTTTTTTTATAGCATAGATGAACTGGATTGTAGGCCGGAGATGGGAAGGTGGTGTGTGTGTGAGAGGATTCACCAGAGACAGAGTGGGGAGTAGAAGAGGTAGAAAGACTGAAATAAACTGCTGAGGGGAGCAGCGGTGGAGAGGAGAGGTCCGCTGCACCATGTGGGTTAGTTCCCTGGCTGGGGAATTGAACTCAGGCTGTAGTAGTGATAGCACTGAGATTTAACCCCTAGGCCACAAGAGAGGCCCCTCAAACATCCATTTTATTTTATTATTTTTATTTTTTTCAAGATTTATCTTTTATTTTTGCATACATGCTGGGGTGCAGGAGAGAGGTGTGGGGCGGTGAGAAGGTTCACCAGAGGCAGAATGGGGAGCAGAATAGGCAGATCGATGGAAATACACTGCTGAGGGGAGCAGCGGGCAAGGCAGGAGAGGTCTGCCATGCCACGTGGGATTCTCCCTGGCTGGGCATTGAACTAGCGCCACAGTTGCCAACAGCTCCACAGTACTGCCCTAATCTGCTGCGCCACCAGGGAGGCCCCAGACATCCATTTTAATGTTAAAACATGACCATATGTGTAGAGACACCTCATTCCTCAATTTAATTCCCGATGTCCCCAAGAACACATACTCTTATGATGTCCCTGATTTTCCTTCAAATACTATGCAGCCACAGCTGCATCTGCTTACCTTTTTTAAGAATCTTCTTTACTTTCACATAGTTCCCTTGTTTGACATATTCGTGAAGCTGAGCTTCTAAGGAGTCATTCCTTAAAGAGCCAAGCTGAACAGGACAGGGCACTGGAAGCTGAACAGTCCGAGACATCCTGTTTTAAAAGAGAACAGCATGCTGTGCTAGCTGGATCAGAAATGCACAGAAGCGATGTTGATTCACATTTATTTCTCTTCTTTTTTTTTTTTAAAGATTTATTTATTTATGCACACAAGCTGGGGTACAGGCCAGAGGCGCGGGGCGGTGAGGGGGTTCACCAGAGACAGAGTGGGGAGCAGAACAGGCAGACTGACGGAAACACACTGCCGAGGGGAGCAGCAGGCAAGGCAGGAGAAGTCTGCTGCATGGAAGATTCCCACATGGAATCTCTCTGGCCGGGTGTCGAACTCATGTCACCTCTGCCGACAGCTCCACAGCGCAGTGCCCAACCGCTGCGCCACCAGGAAGGCCTATTTCTCTTCTTGAACACTTCGGTTTGTAATAAACAGTTTCAGGGGAAGAATTACTGAAATTTCTACTAATTTAATGTTTATTCCTAATGTTACCCTTGAAATTGAAAAACAGAATGTATTTATCACCAATTTTCAGGACTGAAAAAGCGATGACTAGTGGGAAGTAAACTCAGAAATACACACATCCGTTCCATTATTAAAATAATAAGCAGAGCACTGATTTTGAAAGGTTAGTAGAAAAATGTAGTCATGTAGAACTATAGAAAGTACAGCAGAGGGCCTCCCTGGTGGCGCAGCAGTTAAGTGCTGTGCTGTGGAGCTGTCAGCAGCGGTGATGCAAGTTCAACACCTGGCCGGGGAGATTCACACATGGTGCCAGACCTCTCCTGTCTCGCCCGCTGCTCCCTTCAGCAGTGTATTTCCATCGATCTGCCTGTTCTGCTCCCCTCTCTGTCTCTGGTGAAGCCTCTCGCCGTCCCACACCTCTGGCCTGTACCCCAGCTTGTGCATAAATAAATAAATCTTTTTTTTGGATTTTTTTTTAAAGAATTTTCTATTTATTTATGTATACAAGCTGGGGTACAGGCCAGAGGCGCGGGGCGGCGAGAGGGTTCACCAGAGACAGAGTGGGGAGCAGAACAGGCAGATCAGAGATACACTGCTAAGGAGAGCAGCGGGCGAGGCAGGAGAGGTCTGCCGCACAATGTGGGATTCTCCCCGGCTGGGATTCGAACCGGCATCGCCTGCGGCCAACAGCTCCACAGCGCAGCGCTCAACCACTGCGCCACCAGGGAGGCCCTGTTTTTTTTTTTTTAAAGATTTATTTATTTATACATACAAGCTGGGGTACAGGCCAGA